>QLPG01006460.1:0-17981 GCA_003314385.1 Gomphus sp. MG54
TGACTGAGTGTAGATTGGATGGGATCGTCTTCTGAGTGAGATATGTGCTGGTGGGGGTACATGAAGATAATGATATGTTAATGGTTCTGCCTGGATGCGTGTGTCCTGGGTGTTGTAGCGTTGCATGGGAATGAGCTTTGAAGAAGACATGATGACAAATTGGGAGTCTGAAGATTGGAGTGCTGAATAGAATGGTTGGCTGTGTGATGTGGTGACAGTGAAGGTGATATGGGATAAGCGCCGTCAGAGTCTAATTTGGAACATGGTTGAGATCGGTCACTTTACTGTCAGCATGCACATATGGTGCCTTGGTATTAGCATGTGCACGTACGGTGCATTTGTGTTGGCACATGTGTGTGTGGCCCATTGTCAAGCCCATAACACCGAGCACCGACTCACTCGGGAATACCGACCAACCGGCCCTTGCCCTCGTCATCTCCCACTACCATGCGGCCTCGGTTCAGTACACCCGGTACATCGTATGGACCACTCCTCTCATCCATCCTTCTTCATTGTTCCTTCACCCCCTATCCACTCCTTAACTGGTTTCCCCCAAACAACATGATGGCCACTCATTGTCCTGGCCACGGCCATTGTTTTATCTTTGGCCATCCTCTATTGTTCTATGCTCGCCCACCATTTCATTATCTTATTCCCAGCCATACTCTATTATTCTAATTCTGCTTACATTCCTTATTCTATTTCTGATCACTGTGGACAATGCCTCCATATGGTTACCTCATACCTTATTGTCTCCATTCCTTATGCCACCCTGTTCCACATCTTGCTTCTTAACTATATAAGTAGTGGGATGTATGTAGATAGTTCCTCACTCAGAATATCGATTGATTCACACCCCTTTGTCTGCTTCCTATTTCTAAAGTCCTTCGCTCGAGCCAACACCCTCGGCATCCTCTCGAGGCTCCTCTCACTATCCAAATTAGTGGCACGCATGGAACAGCAGGGTGCAACGCATGAGCACGTTGAAGCCTAGCCACCCAGTAATGGTTTGCAGGACTTAACCGATATCTCGGCGTCACCGAATATTGACAGTATATTCTGAGTGATACTGCTTTCCATGTCACCTCCGTTCTTACGATCATGCCCCCACGAACTAGATCCACAGCCTGTATGGATGACAATCGGCTCACCCCCACAGTAACCCAACGAAGGGAGCCCAAAGCCTCTGGTACCCCGCCCCTTCTCATTGGTTATACCTCGCCGACAATAGAACTACGGTGTCTCGCCTCCCCCTTCAAGCAAGAGCCACACATCGAAGAGGTGGTCGACGATGAAATCGAATACGAAGATTATGATAATGACGACCAAGCACCCCATCTGGCAGAGGACGAACCCGGTTCAGTACACTACGACACAGATGCTGAAACCGAGGAACAGCCTCAGCACCCCCGGGAGGCAAACACACCTGAACCTCCCCGTACTCCGACAGCCATGCCCTCTCAGCCTGCAGTTGCACCCCATCAGCCCGTGGCCACACCTCCGCACCCCCTCCATCCACGGCTATACCGCCGCAGGCCAGGCAAGCTCCCTGAGCCTGACCAGCCCCACCGCCCAGGCAAGCTCCACAAGCCGGGCCATTTCCTAGGGCCAGGGCTCCCATAAACCTGGCCAACAATCAAGATCTGCTGAATGCCATTCTCGAACTCGGCAGGACCGCTTGGAACCACCGACAAGACGGTCAAGCCGCCAGAATACGAGAACCAGAACCCTTTGATAGAACTGACCCAAAGAAATTAAAGGGAATCATCTTCCTCTGCAGAATGAATTTCTGCACCCAGCCTAACTCGTTCCCCGACGATAGCAAAAAGTCAACTACATGGTCTCCTACCTGAAAGGAACAGCTCTGGAATGTTTCGAGCCGTACCTGACGGGTAACCCCAATACAGAACCCCACTGGACCAGCAACCTGGAGCTTTTCATCGACGAATTACAGATCAACTTTGGCTCTTGGGATGAAAGGGCCGATGCTGAGACAGCCCTCGAAAAGCTAACCATGCAGGACAACCACAAAGCCACTCGGTTCTTTGTGGAATTTTACAGGCTCGTGGCGTTTGTTGATTATAACGACAACGCCCTCCTCCGCAAGGCATACAACCCCCTCCTCCGCAAGGCATACACGGCACTGCCGAAGCACATCAAAGACGGCCTCATCCATTTCGACAAACCCTGCACACTCGACAAACTCCGAAATCGTGTTCAACGGATCGACATGAGGTATTGGGAACGAAAAGCTGAACAGTCTGCGGAGGGCAGCAATGAGCCGAAAAAAGATACCAGATCAGACAAGCCTGGCAACAGATCCACCTCGGACAACCGCCAGCAACATAATAGCAATAATAACAGCAGCAAGGATGCGTCCAAGAAAAAGGATGGAAAAACGCCCGACCCACCCAAGTATACCAAAACCCTTGGAAAGGACGGCAAGCTTCTCCTGACCAAACGCCAAAGACACATGGACCACAACCTGTGTCTCCTCTGTGCCGCCAGTGATCACAAAGTCGCCGAATGCCCAAAGGCAACCAAAGCCCGCGCGACCACCACTTCTGACTCCATCTCACAAGCATCCGATGCCGAGGACGCCAATGCTGAAGACTCAGCAACAGTGACCGAAGACTAGTCCACCACCCGCCAGCCTCTGAGCACACCGAGAGTTGCGTTGACTCGGTAGATGCCAGTATTAGAGGTGTAGATCAATGCTCCTATGCCCCCAAATTTTCGTTTAAATTTTTCAGTCATTATCCGTTCATAGTTAGACTCTTATGTTATTCCGCCTTAGAATTCATTGATCCAGTACTGCTAAATCCGGTTGTTACTGAATACATAGACATGTCACTAGATACTCCGATAGGACAACCCATCCACTCATCCATTATCACGTCACTAGATCCATCCATCGGCAATATTTGGTCACAACTCACTCACCCACTATAATCCGTTGATTAACAGGATATTGGGCAGTACTATGCTCCGTCATGCCACTAACGCCTTTAGGTGCGTCCAATGGCCTCAGTCCAGTTGGCACATGCCACTGCTCCAAAAGCCTCACCCAGGATCCTGCTCTGTCTCCGGGAACTCCGCCAAAGGGTTCCTAGCTGAGGCCTCTCGGTCAGTGTCGCCATTCGGCACATTTGGCCAAGGTCTTCTCCATCCGTCCTCATCCGTTCCTGTTTATCCGATTCACATAATTGCATGCTTACTCCTTGTAGACAATGGGATGTCTACCTAAACGGGGGGGTAGCAACCAAACAACGCTATGAACCTCTCCTCCCGAGGAAATCCCCTTTCCATTCACTCTTTATCTCGACCTTAATTCCTACCCATCCCGACACGTTATTCCCAATATCATTAATCCCTCCGTCCAACCCGACTGAATCTGCCGAAATGAACATTGGCACATCAACTTGTTTTCTTCTGCTCACATATTTCTATTTCCTTCCTTATCCTTTCTTTAAAAAGAAAAACAAAAAATCTATTAATTAGTTATCTTTCAAAGTTTCATCTATCACCATCTCCTCATCCTGTTCCTTACCCCTGTCCTTTCTTTTTTCCTCACCCTCATCATCTTTCAATTGATCCTCGCCTGGATCCTCACCCCCCAACTCCTCCGCAACAACTGGTGTCACCAGCACTGCCGACTCCCTGCGCAGAACCAGACTCTCATGCAGGAGGACCATCGTACGGCCCATGAATCTCACCTCTTCCACTAACTCAAAGAGCAACCTGTTTGACCTCCACCTCTCTTGGAGGATGTCCTCCCAGATCTTGGCAAGTTGTCGCGACCCCGACCCTGTGGGCAAGGGGACTTCCACTGTCATTTCACGCCCACTCAGCTGTATGGCCACTGGCCATTCGCTCGGTCGCATCGTAACGGCCCTTCTTGGCCTCTTCATCGGCTGCTCCTCTTCTGTCTCCTCCCCACCACTCTCTTCCTCACTCTCACTCTCCGACTCCACCTCCTCCTGACTCCTCACCTTACGCTGCTGAGGCGCCGCCAAGCTGCATTTCACCCAGCACGCATTGCAGCACCCGCACGCTGCTCCCACATTTCTAACGGAGCAGGCTTCTCCGCATTCCCTGCAATGGTCGTAAGGAGGAGAGGGCGACTACTCCCGGGTCGGCTTCTTCTTGAACAATAAAAATAAGTAAAAAAATACAAAAAAAAATATGAACCCTGCGTACCTGGGCCCCCCTCGGCCTACCTCTCCTACTCAGCCCCGCATCCACGTCCACACCCCTCTTACACGCCGTCATCTTCGGCACATCCGGGCTTTCGGGATCTTCGACAGCTTTGACACCTGCGTTCTCGAGTGCCTTTACCCGCCCTGCAAGGTCCTGGCTGACCACCACATTCCCTTTTTCCTCAGGAGCCCGAGTCACTGCCCGCTGGGCCAAATGAACCTGCTTTTCCTCGGCTGCCTAGGCAGTCTCCCAAGCCAGATGAGCAGCCTTGGTCGCCGTCTCGAACACCTCCTTGGCAGCCTTTTCTGCCTGCTCTGCCTCCACTTTTGCCTTTTCGGCAGCCTCCTTGTCTGCCTTCAGTTGAGCTGTGGCAGCCCCAGCCGCCATCTCTTGCTCCCATTGATGCTGTCGTTCGAGCCGTTTCTTCTCGAATTGTTCCTTTTCGTCATCGGTTATGGCACCCATTTCTCGCCCTGATCCTTTGATAGGAGTAAAGAACAAGGCTGATGAGAAGCCTGGGAATTTTCCCACACAAAACCGTGACATCACACTGATACCCGGAACTCTATTTTCAACTCCGCTTACCGGCTTCATGGGTTCAGCCACTAGAGGGGGGATACTGTCAAGCCCATAACACCGAGCACCGACTCACTCGGGAATACTGACCAACTGGCCCTTGCCCTCGTCATCTCCCACTACCACATGGCCTCGGTTTGGTACACCCGGTACATTGTATGGACCACTCCTCTCATCCATCCTTCTTCATTGTTCCTTCACCCCCTATCCACTCCTTAACCGGTTTCCCCCGAACAACATGACGGCCACTCATTGTCCTGGCCACTGCCATTGTTTTATCTTCAGCCATCCTCTATTGTTCTATGCTCGCCCACCATTTCATTATCTTATTCTCAGCCATACTCTATTATTCTAATTCCGCTTACATTCCTTATTCTATTTCTGATCACTGTGGACAATGCCTCCATATGGTGACCTCATACCTTATTGTCTCCATTCCTTATGCCACCCTGTTCCACATCTTGCTTCTTAACTATATAAGTAGCGGGATGTATGTAGATAGTTCCTCACTCAGAATATCGATTGATTTGCACCCCTTTGTCCGCTTCCTATTTCTAAAGTCCTTCGCTTGAGCCGATGCCCTTGGCATCCTCTCGAGGCTCCTCTTACTATCCAAATTAGTGGCACGCATGGAACAGCAGGGTGCAACGCACGAGCACATTGAAGCCTACCAACCCTGTAACAGTTTGCAGGACTTAACCGATATCTCGGCATCACCAAATCTTGACACCCATTGGTGTTGGTATGTGCGCATATGGCGCGTTCATGTCATATGTGTATGCATACAGTGTAGTTATGTTATATGTGTGCACATGCAGTATGTGCATGTTGTACGTACGTACATAGTTGAGGTGGTGGGTTGGGCTGGGTCACGGGTGCTCTCGGCTTGACCTGCACCCAAACCCAAGGGCACTTGACCCGGTGACCCATGTGGGTTACCCTAACCCATGCTATTCCCTACCTGCCAGGGAGTCTGTTGTAGAACTGGTGATGAAGTGTGGTGTTGCTCCAGTGGATGTGGGTGGCTAGTTGATTGAATTCAACTACATATTTCATGATGCACTGGTTATTGCACATGCAGAGGTTCTCAAGGTCTGCTTTGGCCTGTCATGGGGGCCAAAGTATTGGGTCATGATTTTATTCCCCTGCATTTGTGTTTTGCACTTACATCTTTGTTTCTCTTGTGCACTTTTCACTTTTTCATTTGCGTTCTCTGGCGCTTAAAATAAGCGCACATAACGACGCACCATTGCACACCTTTGAGTCTTGTCTTTAGCATCCATATTGATGATAAGCCCCAAAGGTTAGTAGTTACTTTATTATATATATGTCTTTAGCATCCATATTGACAGGCCCCAAAGGCCATTGTTGCTCTCTGTGTGTGACAGTTAAGAGTCTCTAGACCTTCCCTGCCAACACAAAGTTGGTTTTAAGCTCACTAATGAACTCTGCATAGTCATAGAGCCAGTCTGGCTCGTTGGAGGTGGAAAGGGCTGGTTCAAACCAGTCTAGGGTGGTACCAGTTAGGTACGACAGTACCTGTATATAGGTTACCTTGGTGCTGTCGGTATCGAAAGCATCAGGGCAGTCACAGAAGTTCAGACTATACTGCACTAGGAAGGCTTGTAGTTTCCTCGAATCGGATCCATCGAAGGTATCCAGATCCCAGACCTTAGCGGTGCTAGGGGCTGATCTTCTGGGGCTGGCCAAGTTACCTGCCAGCATAACGAGGGCCTGAGTGAGGTCAGGCACAATGTTGGGTCCTAAGGTGGAGGCCCCTCCTGGATGTGCAGGAGGTGGCAATGCTGCAGTGGGTGGTGCGACATAGGACTGGATGACAAGGGGTGGTGCAGCGGGTGGAGGTGCGAGAAGAGGTGCAAAGGGTGGTGGTACGTAGAGGGGAGATGCAAAGGGGGGTGGTGCCAATGAAGTTGATAGCACTGCTGAGGATGGTCCTGAACTGGATGGCATCTCTGAGGGTGATGATTGTTGAGTTGCTGGGGGGTGGTTCATGAGGAATGGATTGGTCATATTTGAATGTGGATGTAGATCTGTGCTTGAGAGTCTGGAGTTGGATGAAGGTTCCAGAGGGTGTGCTAGGGTCTGAGGCATCTGGAAACTGGGTCAGGGGGTGGACAGTTCTTTGGGGATGGATGCACAGTGGGCAGATGCCTGGGTGATTGTCTGCAGGGCTTGCAAACATGATGGGTCTCATGCTCACGACGATCAGGAGTGTGAGTATGAATATACTGTTAAATCCACATGTCAGGTGCTTAGCTAGATGCTTCCAGAAGGGTTTCTAGAGGTTCCAAATGGTTTCTAAGAGGGAGTTCGTACTCCAGAGGCAGAGGGGCTAGAGGTTACAGGTTCACAGACAGAAATGGAAGGGGCGGAAAGATGGGAAGTGCTGGGGGCCTGGGACTGTTCTTGGTATTAGATAGTTCAAGTGGTTTGAGGTCGCAGGGACTTGGCTTCAACTTATGTGTTGTGCCCTCCTCGATCATCTGTCCCTAATTTCAGAAAGTCAGAAAGTTTACTGGAACTGAATCGGAAACTATGATGCAGAATTAAGTCAATATTTATACTGGCAAATAGTCCAGTTGACTGGTGTCTTATATACATGTATCTAGTCCTTGTAATAACTTTGCCAAGTAAAGACAAGGGGGGGACAGAGTACCAGGGGCTAATAGAGAATGAAGAACAAGGGAGTGAGGTAAGCAAAGATCCTGTGCATTGTTTATCAAGGGAGTGGAACCTTGGTCTTGGAATCTTTGGAGGTTTGGGATTGTAGAACCTTGGGTAGGTACAATGGAATTTAGAAAGCAATTGTTCAGGCTTTGAACAGTCAGGAAGGTTCTAGAAATGGTGCAGGTGGTTGTGGGGATTAATGTGGGTTTATTGGTGGCATGGGCCATAACAATCTGCATCATAGTGTACCAAACCAGCTTCCTCCTCTGCTGGATGGGCTTCTTGATTGTCATTGTCGTAGTCTGCATATTTGATGTCATCATCAACTACCTCTTTGATGCATGGTTCTTGCCCGAAGAGGGAGGCAAGGTGCCACAGTTCGATTGCTGGCAAGGTATAACCAATGAGAAGGGGCAGGGTGTCAAATCCATGTGTCGGTGCTTAGCTAGATGCTTCTGGAAGGGTTTCCAGAGGTTCCAAATGGTTTCCAAAAGGGGGTTTTGTACTCTGGAGACAGAGGGACTAGAGGTCATGGGTTCACAGACAGAATCAGAAAAGGAGCAGAAAGACAGGGAGTGCCAGGGGGTCTAGGACTGTTCACAGTATTAGGTAGTTTGAGTGGTTCAAGGTTGCAGGGACTTGGCTTCAACTTATGTGTTATGCCCTCCTCGATCGTCTGTCCCTAATTTCAGAAAATCAGAAAGTTTACTGGAACTGAATCAGAAACTACGACACAGAATTAAGTCAATATTCATACTGGTGAATAGTCCAGTCAACTGGTGTCTTATATACATGTATCTAGTCCTTTGTACTAACTTTTGCCAAGTAAAGACAAGGGGGGGAAAGAGTACAAGGGGAAATACAGAACAAAGAACAAGGGAGTGAGGTACGCAAAGATCCTGCACATTGTTTATCAAAGGAGTGGAACCTTGGCTTCGGAATCTTTGGAGGTTTGGGAATGTGGAACCTTGGGTTGATACAATGGAATTTGGAAAGCGGTTGTTCAGGCTTTGAGTGGTTGGAAAGGTCCTGGAAACAGTGCAGGTGGTTGTGGGGATTAATGTGGGTTTATTGGCAGCATGGGCCATAACACAGGGTGCTGAAGGCCTCATGCTCCCTTCATTGATTTACTGTGGGGGTGAGCCGATTGTCTTCCATGCAGGCTGTTGATCTAGTATGTGGGAGCATAATCATAAGAACTGATGTGGCACAGAAAGCAGTGCCACTCTGAATATACTGTTAAGTCTCAGTAAAGCTGATGTTGCAGACAGGAGTCGGTCAAGTCCTGCAGACCATTTGAGGTGGCTTGGCTTCAATGTGCTCATGCATTGTGCCCTGCTGTTCCGTGTGTGCCACTGAATTGGACAGAAGAGAGACCCAGGAAGATGCTGAGAGTGTCAGCCCAAGTGAAGGACTTTAGACAGGACAAAGGCAGATGGGATGCAAACCAAGTTGATATTCAGAGTGAGGAACTATCTACATACATCCACTACTTATATAGGTTAAGAAGCAAGTTGTAGAACAGGGTGGCATAAGGAATAGAGAACAATAAGGTATGATGAATCATGTGGAGGTATTGTCCACAGTGATCAAGAATAGAATAATGAAATATGGCTGAAAATAGAATAATAAGAGCATGGACGAGAATAGAACAATGAAAAAGTGGCTGAAGATAAAACAATAGGGCTGTGACTGAATAATAAATGAATATCAATTGTTCCTAAGGGTTACAGGTAAGGGAAGGGATGGGTAATGAGGGAATGGTGATGGATGGAAGGTGTGGGATGAGAGTGATGACCTAGATGATGTACTGAATGTACCGACTTTCTAACTTTCCAAAATTAGGGACAGACAATTGAGGAGGGCACAACACATAATTTGAAGCCAAGTCCCTGCAATTAGACAATCTAACACCTCCCCTTAATCTAGGACTATTCAGATCACTAACAGCAACCTGAGCATTGCACCCAGGGCCCATAACCTGTTGAGGTGAAAAGAACGACCAGACTGGGGTAATAAGCAACTTCGTCGGCATCATCCAAAATTCATCAGAAGGAAAATGAGTTAACGATAATAAGGGGAAACGACGTAGCCACGGATTGTGTATAAAGATGTCAGGCCCCATTTACATGGGATATCTGGCATAGTATTTGAAACCCCTTTGATTGAAACATCCCGACTTTTGGCAAGATTCGAGATGGTTGAAAATCATTGAAAGAAATACATCAGACATGTAATTGCTGCAGGCTACATCTGCTGCTTGCGACTCCATGTAAAGTACATCTCTGTCTGTATTTTTCTCTCCGGGTCTATGATTTCCTGGCGCCAAGCCTCTTTCGCTTCATCAGTCATTCCATACGCAACGAATCTGGGATCGTACGAAATACTGGAGCGTAACCACGCGGATTTCAATACGTCACCAAGGTGATCCATCATTGGGTCTTTAAAAAGTCGGTGAACAATTCAAATGGCAAGCAAGTCGAGTGATAAGACATACCACCATTATTACCCAACAGTTTAGGAGAGGCCTTATGTACGTGGACCTCACTGAATTTACCAGACTCTTTGAGTGTCGGTTCAAGTAACGGGCCCACCATTACGTCCACGTTGTGCAGCGCCATACATCCCTTATAGATCTCATACCAATTCTTGATACCAGGACCAACATTACCAAGCATATCAGGGCTGACTTCTTCGACTAAAATCCAGCCGTTTGGTTTAATGAGTTCGACGAACCGGATCAACAAATCACGGAAATTGGGAAGCTTAGGGTCCATACATGTTAGAGACAATCTAAGAGACAATCTAAGAACATACATGCATGAGCACAAGGCGGATATGGACAACATCGAACGATTCAGGCTCAAAGGGGATAGTGTGGGTCACATCGACTCTCTGAAATTTGATATTATTAGGGAGGTGACTGGGAGATTTTATGAGTGGTGTAAAGCAAATATGATAATATTACCTACCGTGGAGGCAGCGGAGAAATATCAATAGCTACAACTTCGGCGTCTGGGTAAGTCTGAGCTGCTTGAATCGCCCTATAGTCACAGAAATTACACTAAGATCGTATGTACGTTAGTATTAATTGGGATAAGATACCATGCGCCACTGCCAGATCTAGGGAGCTGGGTGAAATACTACTCAATGGGAGCAAATATGAAGATTTCTTACCCAATCTCAAGAATAGTCTTTGGTGGAGTATCGATCTGTGCGAACGTTAACCTATTTCCCATGTAATATTTGATGCCATTGTGAAAGGCATCTAGCCTTTCAGCGGGCGCCATCAAAACCTCGCCAGCGATAACTATGTGGTGTTACTTGCCTCTCCCATTCAGGTTCGTCGTTCTTCAAACGCCACGAGAGGCTTTAGAATGAAGTACATCGATAGTTTCATTAAGTGGAAACATACTGGAAGAAAATAAGGCGCCTCAGTCTTGTGGAACGAACGGGATTCCATTGTGCAGAATCAGAAACAGTTGCGCTTCAAGCTAAGTATTTGAGTGGGGAATTAAGCCAATAGAAAGCGCTACACACTGTACAGGAATATTCCGCGCTGAATTTAGCAGGATACCGACCTATTCTGGCAGGTTTATGTTGGATACTCTGATACTCTTGTCGAGGACAACAAGCGATCCTCATATAGTATCATTCCCTATCATGGCGCGTATATTGGCACGAGCGTCTCAGTCTCTTGACCCCTTGTTATTGATTCTACGTCCGACTGACTAAACTTAAATTCGTTTGTTCTAGGTACATAGTTAACATACCTCAGTCTCTTGACCGGAACTGACGCACACTCGTTTGTTCTAGTTGTGCCCCTTTTAACAACTCTTCCCAGCTTTCTTTTCCAAGTGATACTGCAAGCATACTGAGATTGTTGAAATATTTCGTTGAGGTGTTGAGGCTGATGTCGTTAAACGCTGGAAGTAGTTAGACGCCGCAGAAAATTTTCTTGTAGTGACGTAACGTGTCACGCAATACACACTTTTGCGCCTCTATTTCCAACAGATACAGTATAGTAGACCTCCTTGATACAGATTTCGGTTAAACTCAATTTCAGCTTAAAATTTTGGAGATTAAATCTTAAAAAAATTATATAACAGCTGAGAAGTGTCTTGAGAACATTTTTGCTCTATATTATAGGGGCAAAAAACCTGTTGTTGCAGCAGAGTAAATTCTTTTGTGCAACAGGTCAAAATGTCATGCGGATAGGTCCTTGATACAAGCGTGACACCTAATTCTCCGTGCGTGGAATTTGCGGCCCGGTGTGATTAGTCATCCATTTCTTTGTATTATTAGCATGTCGCATGTCACACTTTGGTAGCCCCAATATCTTTGTAGTCAGATTAAGGTCAATTTAGGTCAAATCCCACTCGGAGTTTTTGTAATTAGCAATAGGAGATGCATAGCTTCCCTAATGTGAACACTCTAAGACAAAATCTCTCAGAAAAGTTGAGCAATCACTGATTTAAGATTGTATGTTATCAAAATTGAGAAATTTTAGATGAAAATAAATTCCTCCTGAATGCAATTCTTCACCCTCCCTTGTGTGGGTTGGCTTAAATGTTGCTTATATATAGTAGATTCTTTGTGCAAAATCTTGTATTACTGGAATGAGAATTGACCTTGGAAAATCATTTTGTATCAAGGAGGTATCCTGTATCAAGGAGGTCTACTATACTGTATGTGATGCTGTACAATGGTGGCAAACTTGTAACCAGCATGGTTATGTTATGGCATAGGCTGGGAGAATTTGAGGTAGCAAGTTCCCTCATATCCCCATGTCCGTCAGGATGGGAAACCTATGGCCAAATACTAGGCTTCAATTGATCATTCAATAGCCTGCCTTCACAACACTTATTTGAGGCAAAAACATGAAATCCTGAACAAAGAGTTTGAAGATTTGTTTTGAATCAATGTAAATCATTGTTGTTATAATAGAAGAGAATGGTGTGTATACCTAGGGAAACTAGATAGAAGAAGAACAGAGCCAAACAAACAACCAGGAGGTATAAACCAGGAGGCATACATGTGAGAAACAAAGGGGAAAAGAGCATTAGGGCCAAGAAAAACTGATTAGATATATAAAGACGACTCACACATGTAGTGAAAAACCGATATCCACTTGAGACACCTTCCAAGCTGGTTGTTTTCCATTACTGTACCCATTGCCATATCATTCATTTCCATTCATGGTAGCTAGACCGATTCACTTCCATTTACGGTAGTTAGACTGATATCATACATATAGCATCTTTAGGTTACCTTGAGACCCAGTTCGTTACACTGTAGCTCACATTGCCTAAAGTACAGTCATTACATAATATATTAGTTCGTTACACTGTAGCTTACATTGCCTGAGTTGCTTTAAAACAGGTTATAGGCCCCGCCTGACAGCTCAGACCCACTCACTCAATGACTTAGAGGCTATCTTGAACTCCACACGTGCTCACCCACAAAACAACTCATCCAAACTCCTCACGTCCATCGAAAAATTTGATGGCACAAATTGGGAGGACTGGTTGTTGGAATCAGACATTTCCGGCATTACCGATGACATGTCATCCACATAGGATCCATTTGTTCTTTTGTATTCATTGTTTTATTTTTCTCATTCTTTCTGTTTATCATTGTCTCAATTGCTGCACATTTCCTATTGTAATATTCCACAGTCTTGTAGTATAAAGAGCACTAGACAATTTTTCTCCCTCAGTCACATTACCAATGACTGAGGTGAGACATTTATTTTTCTAACCTAGATATGCTGTACTGATGCATCTGTAGATATTATTTAGCTATTAATGAATTAGAGTCGCATTACCAATGACTGAGATATTATTTTGATTTCTAGACTGGTCCTACTCAGTCTGGAGTGCTTTTCAACTCTCCCACATCCTTCACATTGCTGAAGGGACTGAAACATGCCCAGTTGCATCCCCCAATCCAACCAATGAAGAAATCAGAGCTATTGAGGCTTGGGACCAGAGGAACAATAAAGGGCTCAGACTGATTCAACATGCAGCCAAGTCATTGATCCAACAATCCATCAAAGAGAATGAGACTCTCACAGAAAACTGGAAATGCCTAGAAGACATTTACAGCACTTGCACAGGTCTCTACCCTGGATTGATATCATGAGATATTTTGATCAACGAAATGTCTGACCTCAAAGCACACATCAATGAGGCTTGATTGATAATTCCAGACATCCACCATGCAATGCTTATCCTCCATGCCCTCCCCTCAAGCTACGAAGTTGTACAACAAACAATTCTAGCAAATCATTGATTTTATAAAACACTCACATCCATCAATGTGAGATCCTGACTTCTTTCTGAAGAGTTGTGTCAAGGTACAACCACCAGTGTCAATGCCATTAGACCCAGAAAGAGAACCATGAACACTGACTCATGCAATTGGTGCAAGGGCACTGGACATTGGGAGCGAGACTGCCAGAGAAAACAATGCAGTCTTTCCAGAGAGGAAGCCAAAAGTGAGAGAAAGAAAGGGAATAAGTCCAAAGGAAAGGGGAAATACAAAGAAAACAAAAAGGAGTCTGCCTCTATCAATGCAGTTATTGAAGAAGTGCCATCATATTCATCACCCTGTAATGTTCATATAGCTGAAAGCTCAAACAACACTATTGTTTTTTATACTGGGTGTGAAACAAAATGGATGCTTGACTCAGGTTGCTCAGATCACATCACACACAAGGCTTCCGACTTCTCTGAATACCAAACCTATCCTCTCCCCATTTCATCCACCTAGCTGATGGCACCACTTGCATTTCCTATATCAGAACAGGAACCATCATCAGCACTACCAAAGTAAATAGAGCAGAGAAATCAATACTACTCTATAATGTTTTACACCCCAGATGACTAGGAGACAAGGGGATAAATACAACATTCTCTGGCAAAATGGCAACTCTCAGTCTGAAGGGTAATGAATGTGCAGAAGGACACTTACAAGGTCAACAGTACTGGTTGACCCTTATCATGATGTCAGACATACACTCCATGACACATAAAGTCAATATTGAAGTTTTACATGCCTAGCTTGACCAAATAGCATGGTCAGCCCTGCAGACACTAGCCAGTGATATAGATCTGAAGAGAAAATGCACTCTCTCTACCTGCAAAGGATGTCTTCTTGTAAGGGGAACCCTCCAGTCTTCTGGAAATGTCTCACAGACAGGACTAGGCAGGGGAAATCAAAAGTTTATATAATTACTTATCTAAATACATGCAGGACTCTTACCAAGGCAGGGGAAATCCAAAGAGGAAAGTCAAAGGATCCCACTGCTGGTGAGCCTTCCCTTATATACCCTTAATGTAAGTGGTCTGTGCCCTAGCTTACAAATCTATACATCAGAGTTAATGGAGCCAATTCCCTGGTAGTAAGTGTGTAGCTTTGGCACTTATATCAAAGCCCAATCACCTATGCTAAACCCTTTCTGGGTTTCCACCTGGTGGTTCTCAAACTTCTGCCTTTGGAATACTTATCAGTGCTTGGACCCATCACACACAGGGGTCACAGGTGTTTCTGTAGTCCCAGACATCAAGGAGATGGTGGAGATGGTGGGTGTCATAGGGACCGTGAAGGTTTAGTAGTTAAAGGAGTTTGGAGACATGGTCTGGATGAGGAGGTTAAGAATCTCCCCTTGCCAGTCTTCTAGTCTTGGAATCAGAGTCGAGTTTGAAATAGGTTTTTGGACTTGGACCAGGCTTCAGAAAGGGCCATCCCCTGACAGTTCTTGGCAAATCAATGTGTCAAATCAAATCTTCAAACTGTCAAACTGATAAAAGCATGAGTGGTGAGGTTCTTAAGTTTATATCTCAGCAAGGTTGAAACTTCACAGAGGTTTGGAATAGGGCTTGGCTTTAGCTTATATGCTTGTTAGGCATTGGGAATGCCAATGATGCATGGGCTGAGTGCTATTGCAATAGTGCCAACTTTACAATGCTGGCAGGAATTGGCCAAGTCCTGTAGACCAATCGGAGTGGCTTGGCTTCAACGTACTTGTGCATTGCACCCTACTTTCTATGCATGCTACTGATTTGGACAGATGAGATACCTGGGAGAGTGCCAAGAGTGTCGGCCCAAGTAAGGGACTTCAGATGGGACAAGGGAAGGCAAGAAGGCATAAACCTAGTCGATATTTGGAATGAAGAACTATCTACATACATGTGCTACTTATATAGATTAAGAAGTAAGATGTGAAACAGGGTGGCATAAAGAATGGAGAACAATAAGGTATGAAGAATCATGTGAAGGTATTGTCCACAGTAATCAAGAATAGAATAAGACATGTAGGCAAGAATAGAATATGAAATATGGCTGAGAATAAAATAATGGGGGGGTGGATGAGAAAAGAACAATGGAATTTGGCTGAAGATAAAACAATAGGGCCATGACCAAATAATAAATGAATAACAATTGTCTCTAGGGGCGATGGGTAAGGGAAGGGATGGGGAGTGAGGGATAGGGAATAGCACAGGTTTGGGTAACCCACACAGGTCACCGGGTTGGGTGCCCTTGGGTTTGGGTGCAGGTCACGCCGAGAGCACCCGTGACCCGGCCCAACCCATTGCCTCAACTATGCACGCGCGTACGACATGCACGCGCCGCATGTACACACATACGACACAACCGTGCCGTACATGCACAGGCCGACATCAACGCGCCACACGTGTATGTGCCGACATGAATGTGCCATACACGTACGCGCCGACACGAACGCGCCGACATCAATGTGCCGACACTAACGCACCGACATGAACGCGCCGTATGCTCACGCATATGACACGCATGCATCCGGGTGTGGCACGTTCATGTCGTACATCACGTGCGCATACAGTGCGTTCATGTCATACATCGTGCACGAGTACGGCGTGTGCAGGTCGTATGTCGCATACACGCACGGTGCGTACGGCACATGTGGGTTGTATGTCGCGTGCGGGTGCGGCGCGCACCCGACACCCATCGACCCATGGGAAAAAACCCATGGGTTGATGGGTTCGGGTTTCCCATGGGTCGGGTGTGGGTCACCCACATTTGACCCGTGGGTGACCCGTGCCGTTCCCTAGTGAGGGAATGGTGAAGGATAGAGGGGGTGGGATGAGAGGGGTGAACCAGATGATGTACCAAATGTACTGAGCTGGGGCTGTATAACAGTGAGAGATGATGTGTCACTGGTGTGTGGGTTTAATTGGTAAGGGTCGGTCAGTCGGTAATACTGAGTTACCAGACACTTGGTATGTGTACTTGACACATGTGTGCCACTGATTTAGAACAGAGGAGACACCTGGGAGAGTGCTGGGAGTGTTGGCCTGAGTAGAGGACTTCAGATGGGAGAAGGGAAGACAAGAAGGTATATGCCAAGTCAATATTTAGAAGGAGGAAATATTTACATCCATGTATGACTTATATAGGTTAAGAAGTGAGATGTGGAATCAGGGTGGCATAAGACATGGAGAAAAGAATAAGGTATGGAGACCATGTGGAAGTAGGGAATGGTACGGGTCACCCACTGGTCAAATGTAGGTAACCCGCACCCAACCCATGGGAAACCTGAACCCATCAACTAGGGAACAGCACGGGTCACCCACGGGTCAAATGTGGGTGACCCACACCCGACCCATGGGAAACCTGAACCCATCAACTCATGGGTTTTTTCTCATGGGTCGATGGGTGTTGGGTGCGTGCTGCACCCGCACACGTGTGGTGTGTACAATGCATATGACACGTACGACGCGTACGGCACATATGATGTGTACGACACATACGGCGTGTGCGGCACGTATGGTGCATATGGCACGTATGGCACGTGTGGCGCATATGGTGCATATGGCGCATACGGCACGTGTGGCATGTATGACACGTATGGCACATACGGCATGTACGACTCGTATGGCGCATTTGTTGCGTTTGTCGTGTTTGTTGCGTTTGTTATGTTTGTTGTGTTTGTCACGTTTGTTGTGTTTGTCACATTTGTCACATTTGTCGCATTCGTGGTGTTGTGTGCATGTACAGTGCTTTCATCGCGTTTGGGGCATCGTGTTCGTGTCAGAGTTGACGCCCTGGGTTGGGCCCGGTGACAGTAAAGTGACCAATCTCAACCATGTTCCAAATCAGACTCCATCAGCGCTCATCCCATATCACCTTCACTGTCACCACATCACACAGCCAACCATTCTATTCAGCACACCGATCTTCAGACTCCAAATATATTATCATGTCTTCTTCAGAGCTCATTCCCATGCAACGCTACAACACCCAGGACACACGCATCCAGGCAGAACCATTAACATATCATTATCTTTGCGTACCCCCGCCAGCACATTTCTCACTCAGAAGACGATCCCATCCAATCTACACTCAGTCATATGTGATAGGAGATGCAGTCTATTTCCCAGAAAGCCAAGAACCATACATATTTCTTGGAATGCCGTCTAGACCAGCATATTGTGATAGGAGTAGAGTGGAATACGAGGCAGAGTTCAGGGCAC
>QLPG01006461.1:0-11246 GCA_003314385.1 Gomphus sp. MG54
TTCGAAACAGCGCAATCTCATGTGTCTCGCTTTAGCCTAGCAGCTGAGGCAATAGCGCTGGTGCAGGAACAGATTGAATCAAACGCTATGGAGTATCGAGAACGTCTTTACAAAGCCATTGACAAGGAACGAGGGGATGCACTAGAAGAGGCACGTTCTGAGACCCAGAAACGGCTTGCGGCACTTAGAGACGCACGAACGGCATTCGAGAAGTTGCGAGAAGCTGAGAAGGCCAACCTAGCTAAGGGATATGCTCGTGTTGAACATTCGCGTGCCGTTGTTGATATGGAGAAGGAACTTGTGAAGAAGGAGATGGTGAGGGCGAGATTACTTGCGGTAAAAGCCGAACAAGAGAGAGCAGCATCTGTTGATGCAAAGAAAGCGGCATTGGAAGAACTCCAAGCAGCGAGAATTATGCGGGACGAATCCAGACGGGCCTTAAACAAGTTGGTGGAGATCGCAGATGGAATGGCAATTCCCAAGACGGTGTCAGGGAAACAGATCAAGAACGTAACATTTCCAGTGACCGGCAGTGAAAAGAACAAGACTGAATCGTCAGACGGAGTGATTTCCAGGTTTGGATTTTACATCGGCGACAGGCGGGCTTCATCGGCAGGGCACATAAATCGGGACACTAGCAGCATCAGCGAGACGGAGGGTGTCATTCCGGGTGGTCTCCAGAAAAGGTGTACATCATTGAATATTAAGCGGGAGGACGGATTGCACTCACCAATTGCGCCCATGGTTTCTCGACTGCGATTTCAAGCTCATGGTTCAGTGGGTGACGAAACAGAAACCTCCGAAGAGTCAATAGAGGGATCCTCGACTAGCGACCCTGTGGACGTCGCTAGGCAGATAACTCCAGACCATGGTCTGAATGCTGGTGTCAATGCCCATCCCAAAGACCTCATGCCGATCGAAAACGTACATGATGTATCACCTCCCCTGGTGCCATCCATCGAAAAACATGACAAGCAAACCAGGAGAGTGAAACTAGGAAACATAGGTAACACGGCTCACCTCATGAGATGAAGAGTAGACGAGGAGGACTAGATTAAAGCTCCTTTATCATGCGACAGCAATACCGCGGGATACCTTACACATTGAAGGATTGGTTGGAAGGAGACAATACACTACGCACAGCATTGTATTACATGATATTGTCCTCCCCAAGTTTTCGAATAATTGATACTCGTCCAAAGTACGCCCTGGCTATGCTCGAGAAAGGCAATTAAAAGACACGGCTAGAGATGGCTGTGTCCCCACCTGCAGAAGAGGAAGTGAGATGTTGAGCTTGAGAGCGAGTGATGAGTAGGAAAAGTAAGTGTGTGAGGAATGTGAGGTTAGGCAGTCCACGCAATGATATATGATAATATGGCCATGCAGTGGGAAGATACATACGAATTTTTCTAGACCGCCAGTGCCTGCCTCAGACGAAGTCGTATGTATTGCTTCGTATTTTGGGTTTCTATTGTCAGTACAACTGCACGTGACCAACGTGACCATGAATATTGTTTTGAACCAGTACATACAGTATAATAGACTTCCTTGATACAGGATACCTCCTTGATACAAATTGATTTTCCAAGGTCTATTCTCATTCCAGTGATACAGTGTTTTTCACAAAGAATCTACTATATATAAGCAACATTTAGGCCAAACTACATAAGGGAGGGAGAAGAATTACATTCAGGAGGAATTTATTTTCATCTAAAATTTACTCAATTTTGATAACATACAATCTTAAATCAGTGATTACTCAATTTTTCTGAGAGGTTTTGTCATAAGGTGTTCACTTTAGGGAAGCTATTCATCTTCTATTGCTAATTACAAAAACTTTGAGTGGGATTTGACCTACATTGATCTTAATCTGACCACAAAGATATTGGGGCTACCAAAGTGTGACATGTGACATGCTAATAATCCAAAGAAATGGATGACTAATCACACTGGGCTGCAAATTCCACACATGGAGAATTAGGTGTCATGCTTGTATCAAGGACCTATACCTGTGACATTTTGACCTGTTCCATAAAATAATTCACTCTGTTGCAACAAAAGCTTTTTTGCCCCTATAATATAGAGAAAAAATGTTCTCAAGACACTTCTTAGCTGTAATATAATTTTTTTAAAGTTAAGCTTGACTGAAATCTGTATCAAGGAAGTCTACTATACTGTAGTGGATGTAGTTTTTCTTTCTTTTTTTTAATCCCATTCTTCATCTTTTGGGGCCATGCCCTATGTAAGATGGTATATACATTTGCCAGCTATCCTTTTTTCCTTTCCCTCCTTTCAACCTCTGTCTCTGCTTATCCTCATCAGACAAAGCCCCAAGCTTGTCTGTGTGATGTTATGCATTGGTTTGCCTACCCCTTCTAGACTTCTCATTCTTCTCACCTCTCTACTCCTCAGTCCTTTTCTTTTGCATCGATAGGTCTCTGTACATCCTCTCAAACCTTCCTGTGCTCTGTATGTATTGAAATAGATGTACCATTGCTTTGTGTCCTGCTAAGGTAGAAGATAAACTATCTAAGTCTGAGTAGCTAACAGTATTCTGCTTTGTTGTGATTCATCTGTTAGCAGGTATTCATCTTAGGAGAATAAGCAGATTAGATTTCTTGAAATGGGAATTTATGGGGTAATAGCTATACTAAAAATGTGGAAAAATTGTAGTAAATGGGGAAGAAATATAAATGGATTTTCTATGATTTTTGTGTTATTTATTGATAGGAAAGATGAACTGTTATGATTATTCTACTAGAGCTGAGCTCCTAGGTTTTGCCTCTGCTTAGGCACCAATGTTATGAGTGTCAATTGCCATGAATTTGTTCTTTGAAGCACTTATAAACACCTCTGCATCACTGCCCAGGCTTTGACCAGGTCTCTCACTTACATAGCAATGTGTATGCAACCTGATATTGCGTACATTACCCAGTACCTATTGCAGTCCAACAAAAGTCCTACCCAATGTGATTGGAATGCCAGCAAGAGAGTCTTGTGGTATCTAAGGGAACAGTAGAACATGGTGTCATGTATTGGCAAGAACCAAAGGCAGGAGTCATAGAACAAGACCATATGACACTGTGGGGTTACTGTGATGTGAACTATGCTGAGGACTTGCATGATTGAAAATTGACAAGAGGATACTCATTCATGCTTGTCAGAGGAGCTATTCTTAGTGGTACTAGACTGGGTGGCACCAGGGGGTTGTTCTGAGGGATGAAGAATGGGTTAGATGGGGTTGAGCATGGACATAGGTTTGTGCTTGATACTCTGGATTCAGATGGTGGCTCCAGAGGGGGCACAGGGTTCTGAGGGTTATGGATGCTAGGTCCAGCAGTGGGTGGATCCTAGGGTACAGATGTGTAGAAAACAGAGGCCTTGGTGATTGTCTGTAGGGCTTCTATACATGCACTGCATCTCATTGACAATCAGGAGTGTGAGTTCAACTATACTGTTAAATCCACATGTCAGGCACTTATTAAAAATAAAATTCCAAAGGATTCTTTAAATTTCTGAAGGGGTCCATGAAAGGGCAGGGTATTCCATGGTTGACAAAAGGTTGAAGTCAGAGGGTTGGATTGTTTAAGAGTAGAAGTAACTGATGGCAGATGATGAAGTGCCAGAGCTTATATTAGTGGTCAACTCACAATAAAGACTAGAATGACTGGTCATTGCAGATGTTCACAGTTGGAGGGACTTGGCTTCAACTTATGTGTTGTGCCCTCTTCAATCATCTGTCCCTAATTTTGGAAAAGTGGAGAATGCAAGTGTAGACTCAAGTTGGAATTAAGTCAGAGGCTAAGTTAGAGCACAAGCTTGCAAAATTAAGTCAATATTTGAACTGGCAAACAGTCCATTCAACAGAGGATTTATATACATCTGTAGACTACCTTGTATTTTCTACTGTCCAGTCAAAGACAAGGTAAGAGGGAAATACATGGGGATGAATGGAAAATGACAGAATGTTACTGAGAAACCCCAGAGACACCCACTACATAAACATAGGATCTCAGGAGTGTGGGATTATGGGATTGTGAGATTGTGGGATTATGAGATCACAGGACTGCAGGATTGTAGGACTGTAGGATTGTGAGACTACAGGATTGAGGGACTGCAGGATTGAAGGACTATGGGATTGCAGGATAGTAGATGGGTGGGAAGCAGTTTGGTGTCTTAATGGCATGGCTGGGAAATTGTCAGAGAAGGGCAGGATGGCAGTGTGGTTATAGTTATGTAGATCAATCTAGGGCATGGACCATAACAGTATGGCTACAAAGAGAATTCTTAGAAAAACAAGAACAACATCCAAGCTCCCAACCTTATCACCAACTTCTATCACCTGCACTGCAGTGCCCCCCACTGAATATGTTCTATGGTGACATCCATCTTCAGATCTCACACACTGGTTCTATCTATTAGAATCCATGCATTGGTGATGCCACATTCTAAAGGGGCATGATGTCAGGGGAACCCTTGAGAATAAGCCCTGAGAAAAACCGTACCCACTAAGGGCCATACTCACCAACCAATATTTGTTTAGCATATGCCTGACCACTGCAACTGAGATAGATGCCAAATAAGTATTGTAGCTGGCAGCCACTATCAGTAGGCATCACCTGTGACTATTGCCTACATCTTCAGCAGTTACCAGCAATCCTGGAACCCAGGTTCCACATCCAACTGGTATGGGAAGTGATGCCCAATACAAGCAGAGCACCATGATGACAATAAATACAGTGGGTCAAAAAACTGCCCCAATGTTTGTGCATTGTAGAAAGATTGATATTGATCTTTTGTGAAGGAATGACATCAAAAAAATTTCACATGATATACTAGAACATGTTGGCTATCTACCAACTTAAGAAATCATGTGATTCTCATCAAAACTCATTGCTCAATAAATCAAACAAAATAATCACTCATTGGGGCAGTTTTTTGACCCTCTATTATTTTCTCTGATTTTCAATGTTACACACCAATATAAGGTAGGAGTAAGTCATGTGAATCATCAACATGTCATGTGGCCTTATTTGCATCAATTTGGCATGTTGAACTTTGTTTATTCATCTCCTTGATTCCTTACCACCACTATAAAATCTATCTCTGCTGAAAAGCATTCTTCTGTTGTTTCTCTCCTCAATGAGGGGTATTCCCATTGTCAAATTCAAGCTATGACTGGCCTGGGGAAGGGTACTATTGGTAGGATCAGTAGGGAGGTAGAGGGGGATAAGGAAAATCATCCTGGTGGCTATCCTTCCAAGCTGTCCCCTTAAGATAAACTGTCAATTATCTGTCAAATCAGCTCTGAAGCTTGAAAATGCTGTCCAAGCCACCCAATTCATAATTCCATCATATCTACCTCTGTCACTCCCCAGACTGTTAGGAATGTGTTGAAGGAAGCTGGCCATCTAATATCCAAACAGTATATAAGGAGGGTAAAAAGTTGGTATCTTCTCACCATTACTTAACTATCTTATCACATTAACACCACTGTCTAAACACTACTTTACCAGTCTTAAGGCATTTAAGTAAGAGTCTAGTAGTTACTCTTTGATCACCACTATTTTTCTTTTATTTCTAACTCTGAGTTGTACAGTTACTTATTCACCATTTGCTTGCTCCAACCTCTTGTCTTGACTTGGTGGTCATTATCACCCATTTGCAAACTTCTGAAACTACTCAGTGACTTGGGATTCTGCTCCAAAGGTGAGTACACTAGTATAACTCTTTGTTAACCTACCTGTGTTTGTACCTGCTTTCATACTCTGGATGGTGCATTATTCTTGCATCATGTGGTCTCCCCTTTTATTAGGGACCCACTGAACTGTTGAGCCTCCCATATTGGGACTATGATTTATGAGAGAAATTGTTCTTTCAATTTCTCTCACTCATTCAATAAAATAAATGCATGTGGCTTATAGTTTATCTGAATTTGTGTCATCATGTTGTGGATACCACTTCTATTGGGCCTGTTGCAATTACATGCAGCACTTTAAGCCACTTCTGGTTTATCCTTGTGGTTCTACAACTCTGAGCTGATTGATTTGACTTTATTGCAGCTGCAATTCTGCCCTCCGAAACAAATACACAAAAGTGTCAATAAACTTGGTGTTTGAGTTTTTAAATGAAATTATGGGCATGGGAAAGGTCCCATACAATTGTTAATTCTAATTAGAGAATCATCAAAGAAAAATATGCACACTTACACAGTTCAAATAGACATTATCTGGAGAGTTGAATCCCGCATGGGATTTTCTGTTGTTGTACAGTTGGTGTCTCCCAGCTTGATTCAGCACAGGTAATTGCTCTAGTATGAGGGGGCGTAATAATAAGAGTACACAGATAAGAATGGGAGTTCAGATAATGCTGTAAAAGTGTGTGCAGACATCTTTAATAAACGGGAGGTATCAATGTTTTGACTTGGTCCAGTGAGCTGAGGCAGACATGACTTGGCTTCAATGGATATATGTTGCATCTGCTTATCTGTCTTGTTATTGTATTTTGGAAGGGTTGTTTGGTAGCAGTCTGTTACATACCATTGCAATGGTTGGTGAATACATGTAACAAGTTGCTGTTTAAAATAGTGTCTACAGACTAATGCCAGATAACCTGGCATAGTGGCCTTTTGGCCCAGTTGGAAGAGCACATTACTGTGGGAATTTGTTGCCTTTCACAGTATCCCATTTACTCCCTCTCAGTATCCGAACTCCAATCACTATGAGACTTCATCGATGAGCATCTCAACATGGGCTTCATTCGACCCTCAGGCTTGTCACACGGCGCACCAGTACTGTTCGTATGCAAGAAGGACGGCTCCCTGCGGCTCTGTATAGACTTTCGTGGTCTAAACAGAATCACGAAGAAGGACCGTTATCCACTTCCCCTTATTTCTGACCTCTTAGACGCCCCAAAGAAAGCTCGCATATACACTAAAATTGACCTCAGACACGCATATCACCTCGTTTGAATTGCAGAAGGGGACGAATGGAAGACAGCCTTTAGGACACGTTATGGATCCTTTGAGTGGCTTGTCATGCCTTTTGGACTTTCTAACACCCCTGCTGCATTTCAGCGCTTCATGAACGACATTTTTGGCGACCTTTTAGACAACTGCACCATAGTCTATTTGGACGACATCCTCATCTATTCCAACGATGAATCCTCACATATCGAATACATTCGCAAAGTTCTACGACGACTACGCAAGCACAACTTGTACGCTTGAGAAGACAAATGTTCCTTCCACCAAACATCTGTCAAATACCTTGGATATATCCTCTCACCTGAGGGTCTCACAATGGCAGAAGACAAAGTCAAATGCATCACTCAATGGCCCCAGCCGCGTAAAGTCAAGGACATTCAATCATTCCTCGGATTTGCAAACTTCTATCGGAGATTCATTTTCAACTATTCTTCTATTACGACTCCTCTTACTCGACCCACTCGCAAAGGTCTGGCTTGGAACTGGAGTGAGGAGTGCAGAGATGCGTTTAACAAGCTGCAATTAGCATTCACGTCTGCTATGTCAAATAGTAATTAGAGTGCTTGGGGGGAGCCACGGACAGGCCTGGGAAACCTGTTAAGATATCATCACTGTGGCACCTTGAGGGCTCAGTACCTAAGGGGGAGTTACTGTTACATACCATTGCAATGGTTGGTGAATACATGTAACAAGTTGCTGTTTAAAATAGTGCCCACAGACTAATGCTAGATAACCTGGCATAGTGGCCTTTTGGCCCAGTTAGAAGAGCACATTACTGTGGGAATTTGTTGCCTTTCACACAGTCTGAGATTGTTGAGACCAAATATAGACATATACTTAGAGATAGAGAAGCATATGCTTGGCTTAAGTTGATTTTCTGAACAGAGATCTATATATAAAAAGTTGCTCGGTGGCGTCTGTGGGCGTTTTTAGCTCAGCACTTTGTCAGATTTTATGTAAATTTGCTACAACAACAAACAACTGGCTGATGGCATGATGTCAGAAATGCGTCGTCGCTCATCGCTTGCTGGGCTTATTCGCAAAAAAAAAAAACCGATGAACGTGCCTCCTTTGTTATTTATGCTGCATACCCACCTCTAACTGACACAACAACAGACCTGGCAACTGACCATCGCGTCCATACATTGCCACTACAACAGACCTGGCAACTGATGCTCGGTGCTAACTGAACTGTCGATGGACGGTGCTAACTGAACTGTAAATGAACGGTGGAAATTGTCAATACGGTGAGCAGCCACATACCGACCCGTCGTTAACTACCTGCTCCCAGCCCTACACATCATGTACCCATCTCTTTGTGCACCGATGTGCTGACTGTGACTGCCGCCTTCTGTGAACGCATGCTCCTTATGCGGTCCATCGGGCTAATACCTCACTTGCTATGGAACAACTCCGATTGCATTTAAAGATATCGGGCCCACGGTGCGCACGTCCGCATTCGCCCATTGAATGCCATTTACAACCGACTCCACACTCCTGCCTGTTCGCGTTTCTATCGGTCCTACAGTGCCCCACCTACGTCTGAAGCACCATTGAACACTATTTACCAGAATGCCGTTTACCATCCATCGCCTTCAGCTGCGTACCAAAAGTGATGTAAATAAATAGAGCAATCCCATGAAAAAACATCGTGTCTGTGTCGAATTGCTGTTGGGTTTATTGTAGAGTGAACGCAATGTCTATCATGCCGCTTCGCGTTTAGTGCACTGTCGTCTGTGTAAATAGCGATGCATACACGAAGTCACTCAACCATAAACGGAATGTCTCACATGACATGCACAGACTACGACTCGCTCACGGGTTGTTACATTCGATTGCGGCATTGGCCTCCTGTATATTTCTTGCCCCTCTTCCATTCCTTGCTCCTCTTCCATGCTTCACTCAGGTACTACTTATTCATTTATTTGTTGACGATGTTAGGACTGATTGGCGGCACTTTTGACAGACCAATTGACAGACAAATGTTGCCTTCTATTCCCTCTGGGCCTCATCCTCCGTTAGATTTTCACTGTGCATAGTTAGAGGTCTATCATTGATAATAGTCGTTGACCTATAGCTAATTAACAGGATGTCTTTTACATCTGAGAGAGGCCATCAAGCTGAGAGAGACCGTCAAGCAAGGCGAGCAGAGCATCGTCAGCATTTGGAAAGAACTTCACCTTCCCTGGATCATATAAGAGAACCATCTGCATTTCAATCACATCACCAACATCCCATTAGCCCGATAAATTTACAGGATATCCCTTCGGGTTCAGCAGGTGTTTCACATTTGCATGCTATTGCCGAGTCTCTTCCCGTCATACAAGGTCATCATTCCAGACCTACAGTGTTTCCAAATGAAATTCCTTTAGGCACGGCAGGTGTGGCTTAATTACGTGCTATGGCTGTACCACATCCACAGAGACATGATCTTCGTTCATATCAAAGGCCACTTATTCAACCACCACCTCCTCTTCCTATTTCGCATCCTGTCTTGACTCCAGCATTGGTGCCTCGGACTCATTCCTTATCACCTGCCCCACTTCTTACTCCATTGGCACGTCAACCAGTTGTTGAAAGCGATGTACCGGGTGATGATCTAGGGTCGATGAATGTCAGGTGTCAGGATTGTAATGCATGGCATTGGATGGCCGAACGACTGACACGTTCTTCCGATCGTCATGCTAAATTTGGAATTTGTTGTTCGGCTGGCAGAATATCTTTGCTATTATTGCCCGAGCTACCTGATATTTTAAGGACACTGTTAAACAGTCAGGATCATAGGGCCAAACAGTTCAAAGAGCATATACGACAATATAATGCGTCCTTGGCTTTCACCTCATTGGGGGTTCAATTGGATTCTAGTGTTTTAGGCCATGGTCCTTATGTCTTCAAAATACACGGCGAGGTTTACCACCGACATGGCTCACTTCTTCCACTGCCAGGTGAACAGCCAGGTTATGCACAGCTTTATTTCTACGACCCCAGTGAGGCTTTGGGATATCGACAAAACCGCAATCGAAATATTTTAGACGATGCGGTATTGAATGAGCTTCAGCAAATGATGCTATCCTTTAATCCTTTTGTCGCTTTGTATCGTCAAGGTCTTGAAAGGTTGCGTGACCATCCAAACAGCAATAATATTGAAGCCAGACTCACCTATCGACAACATACAGATGTTAGATGATATAATGTGCCATCTGGGGATGAAATTGCCATTGTTTTACCTGGCGAAGGAGACTGTGAAAACAATCGAGATATCATCATACAGCTTAGAAGCGGTCACCTGTCTAGGATTCGTGAAGACAACCCTATATATGCTCCTTTGCATTATGTTTTGCTTTTTCCTAGAGGAGAGATAGGCTGGCATCCAAACATCCTACTATGCGCCCTTGCATCTGCTACTGAACCAGACCTTGAACAGGAGTTTGAACAGCATTCTAGAGAGCATGAGAAAACCGTGTCTATGGCTAAATATCACCGATATTGTCTTTTTGTTCATGACGGTGAAGCAGATATGCTTTTCAAAGCTGGAAAACTCTTTCAACAGTATATTGTCGATATTTGGGCAGCTACTGAACAGCACAGACTCAAATGGTTTCATCTACACCAGAACACATTGCGGTCTGAATTGTATAACCAGGTGGTGGATGCATTTGCTGGCTTGGATAATGATCTGGCTCCACATTCTTTGGAAAAAAAAGTCATCCTTCCTGCCTCTTTTACTGGGAGTACACGAGAAATGATGGTAAATCTTCAAAATTCTCTTGCTATTTCAAGGAAATACGGACCTGCCGATGCTTTCATGACTATGACAGCCAATCCCCATTGGGAGGAAGTCAAAGCTGCCCTGTTCCCAGGACAGAAGCCTCAAGACAGACCTGAATTGGTGGCACAAGTTTTTCACCTGAAGAAAGAGCATCTGATTCGTTGCATCACTGAAGAAAGCATCTTAGGTGTGATAATTTCACATATCTATACCATTGCATCACTGAAGAGAGCATGTTAGGTGTCACAATTGCACGTGTCTATACCATTGAATTCCAAAAGAGAGGATTACCGCACATACACCTTCTGATATGGTTTGATCCAACATCTAAAATCAAAACACCCGATGAAGTCGATTCTTTGGTTTCAGTGACCTTTCCAGACCAAGAAACCCATCCAAGATTATATCGCCTGGTTTGTGAAATGATGACTCATGGACCCTGTGGCACTGAACACCCAAACTTGTGGGGGATTATGGCTCCTTAGGTCTAGT
>QLPG01006462.1:0-11667 GCA_003314385.1 Gomphus sp. MG54
GGATGGTTGTTTGGTCGGCACTGGCGAATATCCGGGACCTCGGTACGTGGACTTGACAATACTGCCCAATACCCTGTTAATCAATGAATTATAGTGGGTGAGTGAGATGTGACTGAATATTGCCAACCTCCAGATCTAGTGATGTGACAGATGGATGGGTGGACTGAAATTATCCTGATGGAAAATCTAGTAGATATGTCTATATATTCAGTATTGACCAAATTAGGAGTACTAGATCAGAAGAATATCTAGGAGAGAATAAAATAATGGGATTTTGTTCAAAAGCAAATAAACTATGAGCGGATGCTGATTCAATCAAGCATGCAAGGTGGGTTACTGAGGGTTTCCAGCACCCAAATGGATGACAGAAGAATTAAAAGGAGAGGAAAAAGGAATAAAAGCATTGATCTAAACCTCGCTACTGGCACTTGCCAAGTCAATGCAACTCTCAGTATGCTTAGAGGCTAATGGATAGTGGCTAGTTCCAGGTCACCTGGGCTAAATCCTCAGCCATGGTGTCCAAGGCTTCAGTTGCCTGGGAAGTGGATTCGGGAGTGGTAGTCGCATAGGCCTTGGTTGCCTTAGGGCATTCAGTGACTTTGTGATTACTGGCAGCACAAAGGAGATAAAGGTTGTTGTTCATGCATCTCTGTTATTTGGTTAGGAGGAGCTTGCCATCCTTATCAAGGGTTTTAGTATACTCAGGTGGGTTTTGCTGAGGAGTTTTATTGTCCTTACTCTTGGAATTGTCCTTGTTGCCGCTATTATCATTACTGTTACCTTGCTGGCAGTTGTCTGAGGTGGATCTGTTGCCAATCTTGTCCGATTTCATATCTTTCTTGGGCTCATTGCTGTCTCCAGAGATTGCTCAGCCTTTCGTTCCCAATGTTATAATATGAAAGAATGACATAGTCATAATTAAATGTAATATCTCCCAAGGTTGAAGCAATGGCAAGGTTCAGGGTAGGGCAAGGCTTCAACTTGTATGTTGCACCTACCAGATCACACAGGTCCCTAATTTCATAAAAGTGAGAATGGAAATTAAGTCTAAGATAAATAGAGGGGACTAGTCGAAATCTTAGTTGATTATCTGACTGAAGACTGAACTACAGAATGTACAAGATCTTTATACTACTTTCAAATCTACAAGGAGTCAACTAGATTCCTATAATAGATAAGAAAGCTAAGGATCGTGAAAAGTGAGAACAGAAATACTATGTCCCAATCTTGATCTCCTCTGTAACATTGAGGGGTGACATGTCATCCCAATTCCCAATGGAGTTACCCTATAAGTGTTGAGGTGAAAAGAATGACCAGACTGGGAATTGAACCCAGGGCTATAGCGAATATAGCTATGGTGTTAACCACTACACCATCTAGTCCACATGGGTAACCTTTCAGGATGACTCATATAATGAAGGCCACTTCATGTTGAGTGACAGAGCCCTAGTTAGTTATCAGATTGTCAATACTACTCATAGAGCTCTGTGTTGTCTTAGAAATTCATTAAGACTCATGAGGTATGAATAGTATGTGGGATTAGACAACCCAACACGAGGGTCACAAGTCGGACCTCTCATGCAAATGATGCATGCAACGATGCAACACATGTCTTTGGAAATGGGATGGTGAGTTGGATATAGGGGCATGTGTATGGTGCAGCAAGAGGGGAGTGGGATGTATGATAAATGTGTGAGGTAGAGGGACCAGTAAGAGGAAAGGAAAAGGAAAGGGAAAGGCAAGGAATAGCAAAGTTGAAGGAAGTCTGAGCAAGAAAAGGGCAAGGGAAGGTACACCTGAGGATGAAGTTCGGAATTCAGATGAGCTAGGACCTTCAAAAAAGGCAAGGATCCAGCTCAGGGTATGTACCCCCCTCTTCCAGCCTGGTACTCCTACTTCTTAGCCTCCATCTCCCCCACCCCCTGAACCATCACCTCCACCACTTGCCTCCACACCCATGGCAGTACTGACACCACACACCATACATAACAGTCCTACACTACTATCTCCTCTACCACCACCTCCTCTACCTCTAACCCTATCACCACCAGCTATGCCATCCCCTCTACCTCTTCCCTCACTGCCTCCTGTGGTCATCCCCCCTCTGCCCCCAGTAGCCCCTGTACCTCCCTAACCTTTGCCCATCATCATATTGACTCTCATACTTCAAGAGCTGCAGAAGTTGGTCGATGATCTTTGTTGGGAGTTGGTTGACCACAAGTTCAGTTATCCAAGAGCTGGATGACGAATGAGGAATTGCCAGTGGAGGTAAGAAACTTGACTCTGCAGTTGTCCTATCAGAGGTCAGTGAGTAGGGAGCTGGTGCAGGAGCTGCCTAGGATGTGGGAGACTTGGGAAAATTGGGTGGGTAGATCTGGTAGAGGACCTGCCAATGCATGGAATGATGCTGAGGAAGGAGAAGTGGAAATAGGATTGTAGAATAGAAGTAATTGGACTTATAATTGTATTATTATTATTTTTGTTTGATTTTCTTTTCAGAATTGGACTTGAACTGCATGAAGGAATGAATCAGAATTGTGAGTTGAACTTGAAAGTGGAAAGAAGAAGCTGAATTGCAAATTGGAATGAATGAGTGAATCAGAATTGAGGTTTTGAACTTGAAGACAAAAAGAAGGAACTGGCATGTGAGCGGAAGAGTGATAATGAAATGGAATGAGTGAGAGTGAACAGAAGAGAAATTGTGAGGTGCTTATGGAATGGGTAATGGTCTAGGTTTGGATGGATACAACTTGTGAAAGTCTTGAATGAGTTCTGAAGCATAGTTGAGTTCTGTTGTGAGGAGCCATGAAGTTTCTTCATCTGTGCCTTTATATCCTGCCCACCACACTAAGTACAACAACTTGCATGCCGTACATCAATTATCGATTTTCAAGTCGAGGATCTTGGATATCTCAAATTCAGTTTTGCCATCGATGATGACTGGAGGCAGAGGTGGTTGAATGTGATTTGGAATGGGATTAGGAGAGGCTGGCTTGAGCATTGAGATGTAGAATACAAGGTGTACTGTGTTCATGTAGTCTGGGAATTTCAGAGTAACTGAGTGAGTACTGGGATGTGCAATAATTTCTAATGGACCCAAAAACTTCTCAGCTAGCTTTTCATGGGACAGGTAGTCCTAAAGTATTTGGCTTTGACAAATGTGAGACTGCCAATTGGAAAGTCTGGGGATGGAAGTTGATTAGCATCTTCTGAGCTCTGGTACATTTGTTGAGCATCAAGGATACTGGTCTGAAGCTGCTGGTGCAATTTGTCCAGGTTGACTACAAAGTCTTGTGCTTGGGATGAAGCAAGGTTGTGTTTGGGATGAATGATGAAATTGGGATGATAGCCTTTGTTGGCAAAGAAAGGTGAGACTCCCATAGTAGCACTGGGAGTATTGTTATAGGCAAACTCTGTGAGGGGTAGTAGTGAAGCCCAGTTGTCCTGTTGATAGTTGCAATAGATGCGAAGGTACTGTTCTAATGTCTGATTAGTATGCTTGGTCTGGCCATCGCCTTCTGGGTGATAGCCTGAGGTGAAATGCAACTTCATGTTGAGGGCTTTCCTGAGTGTCAAGTACATATACTGAGTATCCTGAAACTCAGCACTGCCAACCGAGCATTCAGTCTATGTCCATGTCCAAGTGACCAAGCCACATGCAAGTCAGTTGGTATACCAGTTTCAGCTTGGCATGTTCACCCTCTACACTCTTCATTCCCATCCCTTATCCACTCCTTCCCATTCATCATCCATTAATCCCACCCTGTCTACTCCTTATTCCTCAGCCTGCCTTACCTCGGGACATTCTGTCCTTGTTTTATCCTCAGCCATGACCCTATTGTTTTATAGTTGGTCACTTCCTATTGTCCTAATCTTGGCCACATTTCTATTATCCTATTTTCATTGTTCTATTCTCATTTACATTCCTTCATTCTATTCTTGATCATTGTGGACAATACTCCCATATGCTCTGCATACCTTATTGTTCTACATTCCTTATTCTACATCTCACTTCTTAACCTATATAAGTAGCACATGCATGTACATACTTCCTCATTCTGGATATCAACTTGGTGTAAGCCTCCTTGTCTTCACTCCTCCTGTCTGAAGTCCTCCCTCAGGCCAGCACCCTCAGCACCTTCACAGGTACCCCTTTTATCAGAAATCAGTGGCATGCATAGAAGGTAGGGTGCAACACACGAGTATGTTGAAGCCAAGCCACCCCAATTGGTCTCCAGGACTTGGCCAATTCCTGCCAACACCATAAAGCCGGCACTATTGTAGTAGTACTCGGCCCACACAGCATCGGCATTCCTGATGCCTGACACTGAGAGAACACCAGAAATGGGATACAAATTCCGAGCCTCTATCTGAAGTGACATTAGAAGGAATGCTGTGTTTGGAATGCTGTGTTTGGAGAATATGTGAAGTACGAAGAGTTCTGCGAGTTGAGCAGAAGTGATGGTAATGGATGTAGGAATAAAGATTGACTGTTTAGAAAAGCAATCAACAATGACTAGGATGGCTGTGAATTCCAAGGACATGGAGAACTGTTTGATGAAGTCCATGGATATCAAATTCCAGGGTTTTTCTGGCACTAGAAGTTGTTTGAGCAATCCAAAGGGCTTATGATGTTGTGATTTGTTCCACATACACATTGTGCAAGATTTACAGTAGTCTTTAACAAATGACCTCATTCCAGGTCAATTGTAGTCATGTCTAACAAGGTCTATGGTTTTGTTAATTCTGAAGTGTCCAGAAAGAATGTGATCATGCTTATGTTATAACACGTGTAAGTGTAAGTCTTGTGCCTCAGGAACATAAATGCAATCACTGAATAGTAACAGACCATTAGAATTAGTCTGCCACTTTGGGTTGTCGTTATTTGCAAGGTGTTTCTGAGCTAAAGAGTCAGAGGGAAGATGATGTTTAATGTTGTTCAGGATGCACTCAGTGTCATCTAACAAGGTCTATAGTTTTGTTAAATTCTGAAGTGTCCGGAAAGAATGTGATCATCCTGTTGTAACATACATAAGCGTAAGTCTTGTGCCTCGATAAATGCAATCATCGAATAGTAACAGACTGTTGGAATTAGTCTTCCACTTCAGGTCATCATTATTTGTGAGGTGTTTCTGAGCTAAGGAGTTGGAGGGAAGATGATGTTTAATGTCGATCAGGATGTGCTTGGTGTCCATAAGAGTTGAGACCCTCAATATGGGTTTGACAAGGCTTGTGGCTTGAAGGGATGAGGTCAACTGATGTTGAGAGAAGATGGGTCAAAGGTTCTGGGAATTAATAGTGGCATAGTTACTCATCCCCTCCTTAAGGTAGATGTTCCATTATCTAGTAGGCAAATCAGGCTTAGTGCCCAAATGACCTGGTCTGAAATGAATGACGAGGTTAAACTGGGAAAGGTATTCTGACCACCTAGCTTGATGTCTAGTCAACAACTTGGTCATGCAAAAGTACTCTAAGTTCTTATAATCAGTGATGACATTGATGAGGTTGGCAGAACCTTCCAAGTAGTGATGCTACTTTTGAAAAGCTTTGAAAATTGCGAGCAGTTCTTTATTGTGAAAGTTGTAGTTGAGTTTGGGGGAAGTGAAAGTTTGGGAATGAAAAGTGATTAGATGAAGCTCGCTGTCTGGGGTGTGTTGAGAGAGTATAGCTGCTAAAGTGTAATCTGATGCATCTGTCTCCACAATCAAGGGAAAATAAGGAGTCCAATGAGTTAAGATGGGGGCAGAGGTGAATGTCAGTTTTAGAGAAATAGTTGAAGATGAATTGTTGATAGAATTTTGCAAATCTGAGGAATGATTGGATGTCCTTGACTTTACACATCTTGGGCCATTGAGTGATGCATTTGACTTTGTCTTCCACCATTGTAAGACTGTTGGGTGATAGGATATATCTGAGGTATTTGACAGACATTTGGTGGAAAGAGCATTTGTATTCTTGATTGTAAAGGTTGTGTTTGCATAATCATTGAAGAACTTTGCGAACATGTTTGATATGCATGGATTTGTCATTGGAATAGATGAGGATGATGTCCAAATAGACAATGGTGCAATTGTCTAACAGATTGCCGAAAATGTCATTTATGAAGTGCTGAAAAGCAGCAGCGGTGTTAGATAAACTGAATGGCATGACAAGCCACTCAAAGGATCCATAACAAGTTCTAAAAGCCATCTTCCATTTGTCCCCTTTGGCAATTCGAACGAGATGATAGGTGTGTCATAGATAGATTTTAGTGTATATACAAGCTTTCTTGGGGGCATCTAAGAGGTCAGAAATAAGGGGAAGTGGATAACAGTCCTTCTTCGTAATTCTGTTTAGACTATGAAAGTCTATGCAGAGTCACAGGGAGCCATCCTTCTTGCATATGAATAGGACTGGGGTGCTGTGTGATGAATGCAAGGGTCAAATGAAGCCCATATTGAGGTTTTCATCGATGCAATCTGGTAGTAATTGAAGTTTGGATACTGAGAGGGAATAGATGGGACCAAGAGAGGGAAAAGTGCTATCCTTGAGGTTGATCTTGAGGTTGTAAGGTCTATGAGGTGCTAGTGTATTACTACGCTGTTTACTAAAGATATCAGTGAAGTCATGATTGAATTATGGAACATGCTGTTTAATGCTATCCAGGTTATCAGAAGAGTCAACTGTAGTGGAGCCTTGAGTATATTTGTTGGGATCTGTGAGGTTGAGTTGAAAGGCTTGCAAACCTTCTAGTTTGCAGGCACAAACAAACACTTCTGTATTAACTAGGACTATTTGCAGCACTTCCAACTTTGGAGATGGTGACGGATTGCTTGGAAGCAGGGTGCTAGACTGTGAAGCAGCAGTTGAGGCCTGTGTCAAGTACACGTACCGAGGATCTGGTAACTCGGTGGTACCGACTAAAATACTCTGTTAGTAACCAAGTATGAGTCACTCGATGAGTTGTTCTCGGCTCGACATACATATCGGTCACATTCCTCATTCCCATCCCACGCCTACTCCCCACCCCTTGGTCCACCTTACCTCAGGACTTCCTGCCCTTGTGTTATCCTCGGTTACAGCTCTTGTTTTATAATCGGGCATTTCCTATTGTCCTATCCTCAGTCACATTTTTATTATCCTATCCTTCATTGTTCTATGCCTGCTTACATTCCTTCATTCTAATTTTACTCATTGTTGTCAAGCCCGCAACACCGAGTACCAACTCACTTGGGAATACCGACCAACCGGCCCTCACCCGCATTATCTCGCACCACCGCGCGGCCTTGGCTCGGTACATTGTATGGACCACTCCTCTCGTACACCCCCTTCCATTGTTCCTTCACCCCCTATCCACTCCTTTACCCGTTTCCCCCGAACAACATGACGGCCACTTATTGTCCTGGCCATTGCCATTGCTTTATCTTAGGCCGTCCTCTATTATTCTATTCCCACCCACCATTTCATTATCTTATTTTCAGCCATACTCTATTATTCTAATACCGCTTACATTCCTTATTCTATTTCTGATCACTGTGGACAATGCCTCCATGTGGTTGCCTCATACCTTATTGTCTCCATTCCTTACGCCACCCTGTTCCACATCTTGCTTCTTAACTATAAAAGTAGTGGGATGTATGTAGATAGTTCTTCACTCAGAATATCAATTGATTCGCACCCCTTGTCCGCTCTCTATTTCTAAAGTCCTTTGCTTGAGCCGACGCCCTCGGCACCCTCTCAAGGCTCCTCTCACTATCCAAATTAGTGGCACGCACGGAACAGCAGGGCGCAACGCAAGAGCACGTTGAAGCCTAGCCACCCCGTAATGGTTTGCAGGACTTAACTGATACCTCGGCATCACTGAATCTTGACAATTGTAGACAATGACTGTATGCTCTCCATACCTTGTTGTCCCACATTCCTTATTCCACATGTCGCTTCTTAACCTATATAAGTAGGACATGCATGTAAATACTTCCTCATTCTGGGTATCGACTAGGCTTAGGCCCTTCTACCTTCTTCTCTTCTGTTAAGTCCTCGACTCGGGCTGGCATCATCAGCATCCCCCCGAGTATCTGTCTGTTGCAAACCCAGTGGCACACACGGCAAGTAGGGCGCAACGCACGAGCACGTTGAAGCCAACGCCACTACTCTTGGCCTGCAGGACTTGGCCATAGTCTGCCCAACCTTTTGCCAACACCCCTTGGCAGTACCAAAGTCTGTCAGTAACCAAAGCTTGACAGCCTGAGAGGTCGGAGTGGTGGTTGGTTTTGCAGTTTTGAAAGTTATACTGTCCAATACCCAGTCAATCGATAGATTGTAGCAGATAAGCCAGTGGATTTGGGGCAGTCCTTGACCATATGACCTTTTGAAGCACACAAGAGACAAAGTCCCATGTCGATTTGCCTTTGATGTTCTTTAGGCAATAGCTTCCCATCTTTTCCGAGCTTGGATAAAATGTCATTAATGTGGTTGTTATTGTTGGAAGACTTATCGTTGCCATTCTGCTTCCCCCCCTTCTTACTCTTCTTGTTGTTGGAGTTGTTGGAGTTGGAGGAAGACTGGTTGTTGTTGTTGTTAGAGTTGGATTTGGACGAGGACCCGTTCAGTTTGGAAGGCATTCCAAAGTTGTCAAACTCCCTGCATTCCCAATATCTGCTGTTGATCTCGGGTGAATATTGTCTGAGTTCAGTGAGAGTTTTGGATTGAGGGAAATGAAGGAGGCTGTCCTTAATACATCTGGCCAACCCTTTGTATGCCGCATGTGCGAGGGCGGTGTCATTCCACTGAGTGCGAGTGGATGTTCTGGTGAAGTCGATAAAGTATCATACTACACGATGGGTGTCCTTCATGACTATCTTGCCAAGCTCAATTTCTGCTTGTACAGTGCTGTTGAATGGACCGAAGTTGGTCTCGAGTTCTTGATGAAAGTCCCTCCAAACCTTAAGCCAGCTAGGCTCAGGTTGGATTTTACCTAGAATTGCAGGTTCAAAGTATTGGAGTGTGGGGCCTGTGAGGTACAAAATGGCATATTGGACCTTTGACGCATCCATTAGGAATGTGGATGGACAGTCTCAAAAGTTCAGCACGTATTGTAAGAAGAATGTGCAAAGCTTAGCTTGTTCGGTGCCATTGTAAACCTTGGGCTCACGAACCTTAGCATGATGACCAGGGTTGGGAATAGATCTAGGGGGCTGTTGGGCTAATCGATCAACAAGTGCCTTGACAATTTTGTTTGAACTAGAAGTGGAATTGAGAGTCAGATTGGAATTAAGAGTTGGATTGGAATTAAGAGTTGGATTGGAATTAAGAGTTGGATTGGAATTAAGAGTTGGATTGGAATTAAGAGTTGGATTGGAATTAAGAGTCAGATTGGAATTAAGAATCGGATTGGAATTAAGAGTTGGATTGGAATTAAGAGTTGGATTGGAATTAGAAACATGAGTGGGGTTTGGATTTAAAACTTGAACAGGATTCGGATTTGCCTCATTGTCATCATTATCATTAATTGGATCTTCTTTGCCATTGTCCTTGCGTTCAGGAGGAGTGTTCTGCCTGACAGGCTAGCTTCACGAATTGAAGGTTGTTCTGACAGCCGTTGAAGTGAGGAAATCTCCTGCAATTGACTTGGGACTTCTACGATAAAAGGTAAATTGCAAGTGGTAGATTGGGTATTCATGATGGTCGTGATATGTGAAGATGATATGCAAAAAGAGGTACGATCAGATGTAGAAGTCAGATAATACTGTTACGATGTGAAGGAATGACGTAATTGTAATTAAACATAAAATCTCCCAAAGATATTCAATGGCGAGGTTTGGGGCAGGGTATGGCTTCAACTTATGTGTTGCACCCACCAGATCACACTGGTCCTAATTTCGGAAAAGTAGAGAATCAAGGTTGATTATCTGACTGAGGACTGAACTACTGAAGTACAAGATCTTTATACTACTTTCAAATCTACTAGGAGTCAAATAGATTCCTATAATAGAATGAGAAACCCGAGGATCATGAAAAGCAAGAATGGAAATACTACACCCAAAATAATGATCTCCTCTATGACATTGGGGAGTGACATGTCCCTCCGATTCCCAACGGAGTTACCCTAAGGAACATAATAGCAGATTGGATATAAGAGACTGAGTGGAATTGCAAATAAATGAAAGTGGAGTGGAATGTAAATGAAAAGATATTAAACGTAAATGAAGATGGAATGGAATAGTGAGCATATGGAGTGTGACATAAATGGAATGAATGAATTGACAGGAGCATGTGATGCCAAGATGGATACACAAGGTGTATATAGTCCATGGGCTGAGGGTGTATAGTTGAATAGCGAGCGAGGGTGGAGTTAGGCTGAGTGGGCTGAAATGAATGGCTAGGTATGCTGGCGTACGGTTCCTGACAAATAGTTCCTAATGATAATATTTCCCAATTCTAAAAATAAAGGCAAGGTTTTTAATAGGGCTTGACTTCAACTTGTGCATTGTACTTACCAGGCCTCAAGGACTCTAATTTTATAATGGCAAGATTGGTTGAAATAAAGCAGGAGTGAAATGAAAGTGAATGGGAGAATCTTAGTTGATATTCTGACTGAATAACAAACTAATGAATATACAGGACCTTATACTAATTTCTTATCTATGAGAGAAAGAGAGAGAGAGAGATCAATTAAAGTGCTCAAAGCGCTAGATGCTTATAGTGCACTACTACTACGAGATACATGGTAATGGCAGTGTCTAAGTATTAGAAGGGGGGAGCATGTCAGAAGGACTGGGGTGTAAAAATATTGGCCAGTCTTATCTATGAAGAGTCTATATTGAAAGAGAATGGATTCCTATATTAGATGAGAAAAGCAAGGATTAAAACATAATAAAAGTAAATGTTCCAAAAGCAGTTGCAATTTTCAATGGAATGTCCTGTATTATTCTGTTGTCCAATGGAGTTGCTATAAAAGGAACATAGCAACAGATTGAATGACAGAAACCAGTAATTGTGAGGTTGAATATGGATAAGGAAAGTAGAGTGAACAATATAAATGGAAATAGAAAAGCAAAGTAAATGGACTTGTATTATAAATGGAATTGCAAGCATATGGTGCAATGGATGTAATAGAGTGAAGCAATTGAGCATAGCATGTGATGCCCAAGATAAGACAGGCAGGATATGTGGAAAATGTGAAGATAAGTAAATGTGGTATGTGGCTGATTGGGTGTAAGGCTGAAATGACTGTATATTGTAAATGGAAACCTCCGTGAAGAGATCCCAATAATAGGGTACAACTATGTGGACATGATATTACTTTGTCACTCCAACAGCTATTATTAAGCATATTTCTAAAGTTGCCAAAACATTGGAACAGGTCTTTGTACTACTGATAATTTGAAGTAATAGGTTATATCACCATATAGGTATCTAGCTCCATCCAGTCAAACAAAACTTTTTTGCTGAAAACAGTATATAGTTGGGTAGCTGCTCTTTCTGTTTCTGCAATTTTTATATGAGTCCCCGTTTTGTTTTTGCATCACTGTATGAGCATTGTATATGATGTGGTTTTTAGCAACAACTCTCAGAACTTGCTGGGTACAGTTGGACTTAGAAGCTTCAGAAGGGATAAATCCACTTTCACTTCCAAAAGGATAAAAAACATGTTGTATAGAAGAAGAAAAATATTACATTGACATCTAT
>QLPG01006463.1:0-23520 GCA_003314385.1 Gomphus sp. MG54
GGACGGCTTGCTGAGGCGGACGTGCCGCCCGAGGCAATGAAATTCTGGAATAAGCTGGAGGAGACAAAGCGTGTGGCGAACCGCCCGCACGTCACGCTCGTCCACTCGAAAGGGCTGCCTGACGAAAAGCCATTATGGGACCGGTGCACTGCATTGCACCTCGCTCCCGCCCCACCTTCGCTCTCGTTTAGGCTAGGACATATTGTGTGCAACGACCGCATAATGGCAGTTACAGTTGAGGACCTCAAGGTCTCGCCAGAGGAGGAACAGGGAGATATCGAGGCTGGAGAGAAATTTGTTAGAGAGCTTCCAGAGGAGGTACGGAATCGTCTGCACATAACGGTGGGGACGCGAGATCAAAGCGTGAATCCTGTCGAGGCGAAGACATTGGTCCAGGAATGGCGGCGCGGCGCGAACACGATTTCTATTGCTCTGAATAATATAGAAAGTCGAGGCCGAGTAAAAGGATTGTTCTCTTAATTTATTGTAACCACTTCATAATTGCGATATACCACTGCTCCCGTGATTTCGTCATCTGATAGTCGTCAGAAGGATGCGACCAGGGCCCTGGGTGAGGATGGGCCAAACCTTGTATCAGTCATTTTCTGAGTGTTCAAACATGGTGCCTGAAAGTGAATGGGCAGGGTGGGTTCAATTATAGACAGGCAGAATAGAGAATCTCTCACATACCATCTCAGGGCGGATATTGTATCACTCATTCAGCTCAGGTTTTGCTCATAAAGAGCAGCAAGCCATCTACGGCCTTCAAGTGGAAACCGTACAAGGAGGGATGATTCTGAAAAGATGCAAAACTTAAATCAATCACCTACAAGCGAGAGTGGAAACAGGACATGGGGTATTGTAATAACACCCATCGTTCCTATGGTTCCTATGAATACTTTCAATCTTGGGTTATGGGTGCCATGCAGTGTTGGCTGCTTCGCATGCTATTTTAGAGAGTAGTTTGTCATTTCAGCTTCCCTTTCCATCATCATACGGCGTTGTTTCCAGGGGTACCCCTCATCTATATCAAGTAAACGCCCTGCATGTTCTGGCGATCTTTATGGCCAATCGAGTCTATAGTACTGGTGCTTTGTTTTGCGTCTTGTGCTATGCGTACACTACTTTTGAGTTGAGAGCAGCCACTTCATAACGGATGTGACGCGCTTGTCAGGGCAAGCCATATTATAATGTAATTTGTGAACTTATAATACAAGTGACCCGAGATATTTTACCATGTAAAGAGGCTCTGCAAGTGAAATGGGTTGCCTATAAGTACGAAAGTGATGCGCCGGATGCTAGGCCAATGATGTCGAAGGATCCCACCCCACATACCTCCCTTTGAGCCAATTACTAATCCAGTGCTTCGGGCCATCCGACGCTGGCATTGCCTCCATCTGCGAGTGTTACCAGCTCACCGCACGTCTCTACTTCGTCTCATTAACCTCCCTCTAGGATCTAGGCAAGCTCATATCTGAACTCTTGACTTCGAATCTATATCATATGTCGTCCTCGGGAGGCATAAACTTGGACTGGAAGCAAGTGACCATCCGTGCGTTTGCTCAAGTGATAAATCAGACTCGAAGAGCTGAATAAAGTCACTTATTCTGCTACAGAAGCTAGTGGTGATGTGACTGTGCCGATCACTAACAGTAAGTGTGATGACAGCCTTCAAGCCATTAGTAATTACCTCAATTCTCACATTATGTTAGACCCTCCGCCAGATCTGTTAGGGCTTCTCAGACCTGTTGGACGGGCATCCTATAAAACCCGCTATGGGGCGGAAGGTGATGAACCCCATGGGTGCATGGAGGACACTCGAGTCAATATCTTAGCGAAATTAATGGCCTGGGCAAATGACGATACAGCTCCAAAGGTCTATTGGCTCAACGGCCTCCTCGGTACAGGGAAAACCACAATTGCTCACACATTATGTAAGCGTCTGGACGAGGATGAGAAGCTTGGAGCGAGCTTCTTCTGTTCTCGCTCGGCGTTGAATGATGTAACTCGTATCCTCCCCACGATTGCCAGCATGCTTGCTCGAATCAACTCTCACTTTCTATCGGCCGTGTCCGATGTTCTCAAGGGCACACCTGATGTGGCCGACCTCAACACACTCTCTGAGCAGTTCCGCTCTCTGATCATAAACCCTGTCAAGCGCGTCACCGAAAATGAAAACATGAGTCTGGTTATAGTCATAGATGCCATCGATGAATGCTCCTCATCAGGGAGAGTGGGGATATTGATAAAAACCATCCTTGATGGAGTAATAGATGTTCCCTTCAAGTTCTTCATTACAAGTCGACCAGATTCTCACATTCAGAAGGCATTTCATTACCAATTATCAAAATCTGTCGCTGTCCAGGCATTCACTCAATTCTCCTTGCAGGAAGTCACTAAGGGTGACATCCGAAATGACATCCGAAAATATCTGCAAAAATCCTTGGCTGATATTGCTGAAAACCACCCATTCTCACAGGGATCATCTCACTGGCCTTCCAAGCATGAGTTTTCTATTCTTCTTGATCTCTCAGCTGACCTATTCATTTACGCTGCAACCGCCGTTCGATATATCCGTGAGGCTGACGATTACTGGCATCGATTGACCGACATTACGCACTTCTACTATAATCACATATCCCCGCTCCACACTCAAACGATTGATATATTCTACAAGCACATCATAGACCAGGCATTCTCCCACACGGTTGAGCGCAGAATGTCTATCCGAACCGATGTACTTTCCACGGTTGTCTGTCTTCAAACACCACTTTCCATTGATGATATTGCCTCGCTCCTGCACCTAGAAGTTCGTGACGTTCGAGCTGCCTTGTCCCCATTGCAATCCGTAATTCATGTTCCGGACAATGGTCACGTCAATATTTTTCACGCATCGTTTCGCGAGTTTATTATCGATTCAGAGCGCTGCACTGGACACAGCGTGAATTATACAAAAGGTCACCAAATGCTAGCCATCAAGTGCCTCCACTTCCTAAACAACTCTCTTAAACGTAATATTTGCCATTTGCCTGAGGGCGAGTTCAGCACACTCCCCCATGAGATAGAAGATACGAGCGTTATTACAGAGGCACTCCGATACTCTTGCTTGCATTGGGCATCTCATCTTCCCGAAGCACTGACATTATTGCCTGGGGATGGTGTGCGTTCTACTGTGATGGATGAACTATCGACATTCACCAGTAAACATCTACTGCACTGGTTCGAGTGTCTCAGTGCGTTTGGCGAGCTTGAATCCGGTGTTACGTCTCTTCGGCTGGCAAAAAATGCTATTCCAGTAAGTATTCCGTGTCGAGAAGAATTCTAGCTAATAAATTATATAGCAATCCTTGCAAAAGACTCACTATGCGATGCTATTTGAGGATGCATGTCAATGCTTACAAATGGGCTTTGAGTCAATGAAACACCACTGTCTCAATACATATCGCTCGGCCTTCACGTGGGTTCCTAAACAATCCTTATTACGACGTCAATATGCGACATCATTTGGTAGCGTACCTCGAGTCGTTGTAGGTCTCTCGGACTCATGGGGACTATCTTTGGAACATGTTATGCGACACCCTCGCAGGGTATTCTCCGTCACGGTATCTCCCGACGGCGGCCGGGTTGTATCTGGCTCGTCTGACTACTTGGTTCGTATTTGGAATTTGACTACAGGTAAAATGGAGCGTGCACTGGAAGGCCATTCTGAGGTGGTGACTTCCGTTGCATTTTCGCCCGACGGCTCGTATATCGTGTCTGGTTCGGACGACAGGTCAGTCCGGATTTGGAATGCAACTACTGGAGACATACAGCGCATACAGGAAATTCATTCAGACTGGGTATTGACCGTCACATTCTCACCCGACGGGACACTTGTGGCGTCTGGTTCGAAGGATAAGTCAGCGCGCATCTGGAATGCGACTACAGGGGACTTGAAGCATGTATTGGATCATGTCACTTTCGTGACCTCCGTTGCATTCTCACCTGATGGCATGCAGTTTGTCACTGCCTCGAAATACGGATTAATTTATATTTGGAATACGACTCTGTGGGGGATACCACGCATATTCATGGGCCATTCAGGCTTGGTGGCGTCTGTTGCATTTTCGCCTGATGGAGCAAAAATTGTGTCTGGTTCTTACGACGACTCGGTCCAGATATGGAATGCATCTACGGGAGAGATAGAACGTAAACTAGAAGGACATTCTCAACCGATATGTTCCGTTGCATTTTCGCCTGATGGAAAACGCATCTTGTCTGGGTCGTTCGACTGCTCAGTACGGATTTGGAATGCGATCACAGGGCAGATAGAACGCACTTTAGAGGGCCATTCCGATGCCGCACATTCTGTTGCATTCTGCCCTGACGGGACACGTGTTGTCTCCGGCTCGTACGACTTCTCAGTTCGGATTTGGCTTGTAGCTACTGAGGACTCCGCAATACCACTCACACGTGATCAATCGGGTCAGTCTGGTTCGGATTCAAAGATAGTTCGGACCTTGAATTCGCAACACCACATGGAAGGTCATAAGGATATGTTGGAGAGTCATAGGGATTTGGTGGAGTCCATCGCGTTCTCCCCTGAAGGGACACACATTGTGTCGGGGTCATCGGATAAAACTGTTCGAGTATGGAATGCAATTACAGGGAACTTAGAGCGCATTCTAGAAGGACATTCGAGTCGAGTGACGTCCGTTGCATTCTTACCTGATGGGACGCATATACTCTCTGGTTCCTACGACTGCTCGGTCCGGATTTGGGATGTAAATACTGGGAAGACAAAGCACCAACTGCAGGGTCATACGAATTCTGTGTCTTCTGTCGCTTTCTCGACAGATGGGACGCGTGTAGCATCTGGCTCTTTCGACAATTCAGTGCGGATTTGGAATTTTGCCACAGGCCGATTAGAGTGTGTGCTCAAAGGCCACTCTGATTGGATATATTGCGTTGCATTCTCTCCTGATGGGATACGCATTGCATCTGGCTCAGGAGACGGCTCAGTCGTGATTTGGAATACGATCACCGGGACCATGGATCGCGTACTCAAGGGACATTCGGGAGAGGTGACGTCCGTTGCATTCTCACCTGAAGGGACACGCATCGTATCTGGGCATTATGAGAATTTCTACGAGTCCGTCCATATATGGGACACGAATATCGGCGAATCAACACCGTTACCAGAATATAAAACCATTGAATTTCCAGATGGAAGCAAAGTGTATCATGTAATCCCAGGGAAGTTTCAAATCTTGGCCCCTGAAGAGAAGGTGGTGACCATATCTCCGGATATGAAGTGGATATTTACTGATTCACCGATGGGAGCATGCTCAATCCCCCCAGAGTTCCGAAACTTCTGGAGACATGCATTTTTTGGTTCTAAGGCATGCTTTGGATATAATTCAGGTCTCGTGATCCTCGTAGATCTTTCACCTGTATGTCAATAGCCAGAACAAAGCTTGATGGACATGAAAGCCCTATGACTGGCATAAATACTCTATTTTTTCTTGACAACCCAGAGTCCCAAATGGTATGCTAAAACTAATGAATGCGAAGTTCTTATCAGGTTGACTGGCCATCGCACAAAGCTCATAATTGTCGCACCATCAACCAAAGTGACCACAATTCCCAAGTTGTTCGGCGCTGATCCAATTTGTCCTGAGCTGGTTGAATATAAAGGACAAGATGTCTGTTCCTGTGGACTCTCGAGTCAGTAATGTACAGCTCCAGTACACCTCATCCCTCCCTCCAACCATGAGGTCATACAACAAATGACCCTCACTGGTCAGCAATTAGATGGTCACATCAGCTAACATGAGGTCATGTATCCTCTCTGAAGAACTGTGGCAAAGCCTAACCACCAGTGTAAGCACTATCAAGCCCAGAAAGAGAGTTTCTAAGGCTGTCTGCAACATCTGTGAGGTGCCTGAACACTGGGACAAGGACTGCCGCTGCAAGCAATGCAGCCTTTCCAAAGAGGAGGTCACAAAAAGTGTGGGAAGTTGGGTGAAATAAAAAAATGTTCAAGTTAAGAGTTTTAGAGTAGTGAATTTTATAGAGCAATAATCGACTGTATGCAGGACTTGACTTGAAATATAATATTTTCACAATTAGAGATTAGTGTGTAACTTGAAAGTAGTACAAGAATAGGTGCATGAGAATCATGGAAAAATCAGCATAAACAGGACGAGTTGAGTTGACATGATAAACATGCTGAGACATAATGTACACAGAATACAATTTTTTTTTTGGAATTTAAGGCATTGAATGATGCATACTGATAAAGTCCTGTGCCAAATCCAAAGTCGATAAGCAGAGGAGTTGGCCAATCTGGAGCCAGCTCTATACAATAAACTGTCATTTTGCGTGCTTCAATTTGAACTGAAAGAAAAAGATGTTAAATATGACTTGGATAAGGTAAGAAAAGCTGAGAGATAGGATAGTGACTAGATCAAATTAAATGATACAGTTATATATAAAAATTGGTATATGACTGAGTGTCAATGTAGAAAGGTAGTTTGGCAATTTTGGACCCATAGGTACATATATGCTTGATGTTGACCCATTATAATAGGTGTGTGGTCTTAGAAACTTAATAGATTTGACTAGTTCCATGCTGCGAAAGGACTTCCCCCGTGGCCATGTCAGAGCTATCTGCTTCTACTCGGTAAGGGGGAGTATTGTCAGGGAATCCAAGGATGGGCGCCATCATGAATTTTGTCTTGAGCCCTTTGAAGGCTGCCTGTTCCACGTCTCCCCACCTCCACTTCAAGTCCATCTTTACAAGTTTGAACAATGGCCTGGCATGGTGCGAGAACCACTCAATGAACCTCTGATAGAAGTTGGCAAATCCAAGGAAGGCCTATACCTCTCTTTGGTTTGATGGGGTAGGCCAGCCTGTGACACCTTCTACCTTGACTGGGTCCATCTCTATCTTGCCATGAGATATGATGAGGCCTAAGTATTCAATCCTTGTCTGTTCAAACTTGCACTTCTCTGGCCAAAGGTAGAGCTTGTGGGCCCTCAGTCATTCAAGGACCTCTCAGATGACCCGTCAATGCTCTTCGAGAGTCTCGGTGAAGATGAGGATGTCATCCAGGTATACACACACATGCCCTTCCATTATGAGGTCCTGAAAGATGATGTTCATCATGATCTGGAATGTTGTGGGGCTGTTGGTGAGGCTAAAGAACATAACAAGGGGCTCAAAGAGCCCTTGGTTTGTGCGGAATGCTGCCTTCCACTCGTCTCCTTCCTTGATCTGCACATTGTTGAACCCCCATCGCACATCCAACTTAGTGAAGTACTTGCCCCCCCCAAAGTTGCACAGTGGGTTCCAAAATGATGGGGAGGGGATATCGGTTCTTTACTGTCATCGCATTGAGTACCCAGTAGTCCTGGACCAGTCGGAGGGTGCCATCCTTTTTCTTAATGAAGAATATGGGGCTTCCCATAGGGGATTTCGAGGGGCAGATAGGACCTGTGCAGAGGTAGGAACTTGTCCAGTTCTTGCTGTTTGCTTGGGGAGAGTAGGTATACCTTGCAAGCCAAGAGTTTTGAACCCAGTTCCAGTTCGATTGCATGGTCCCATGTCCTTTGCTTGGGGAGAGAATCAAAGGACTCCTTCTCGAAGAGATCATTAAAGTCTTAGAGGTAGGGTGGGATCGCCTCTTTATCTTTAGGAGGAGTGCTCTGGAGTGCCCATTTGGCCAGTTGTTCTACAGTTGTGGCTGCTGCAATAGTCCTAATTGGGACATTTGGGTGGGCTATGGTCACAAACAGGCGATTGCCTGGTTTGAGGAAAGGCACACCATCGTCAGTGCTTTCATAGTCTTCTGACTCGTCGACTGTCATGTTCGGAAAGGGGCTGATCTGAAGAGCCCGAATTGCCATTTCTTCCCGATATTCCTTCTGCAACTTGACCCAGCAGGTGTGGCATTGGGTCGAGCACCGATTTAGCATGACCTCTTGCATATGCCAGTTGACTTTGGGGTTATGATTGCAGAGCCAGGGATAGCCAAGGATCATCTTGTGCTTCCCTAGATTGGTCACAGCAAACATGGCCCATTCTGAGTGGTCTTGGTAGTGTAAGATCACATCGACCACATGTCAGATTGCTCCTCCTTTGTTCAGAGTACCATCAACATTGTACACTGGTGTGGGCTGAGTCAATGGAAGCAAGGTCAATCTCTCTGTGACTGCAAACTTTTGGTCTATGAGCAGTCTGGTAGCCCCACTATCTAGTAGGGTGGTTATGCCCTTAACCTTGGCTGTGTTAGTAGTCTGTATCTCTACCTTGAGGTTCAGCGAATTCAGAAAGGGGGTAGAGGCCACTACGTATTGTTTTGGGAGACTATGTTCCCAACATTTTAACCTAAGGGGGGTGGAATAGTAGTATCGGTGAAATTGGCTCAGGAGTGTCTTTATTGCTTGTGGCTGAGGCATTATCATCTGAATACTGGGTTGTATTCTCCATATCAGAGTCTATAGACAGAGCAGCAAAGTGATTAAACAAGGGCAGCAAGGGCACATCCTTCACTTGCTGCCTTGGGCAAAATCCCCCCAATCCACTTCTTCAACCCCTTAAGCCTCGTCAGTATCTCAAAGGTCTACAGATACCATCCAGTACTCTAGCATCTCCTCATGCTCCTCTGCCATCGTGAAACACACATCGTACGCCTGGGGGCAGTCTCGGGCAAAGTTGCCAGCCTTGCCATATCATTAGCATGTGAGGGGCAGAGGATGCCGCTGTCTGGTCACATCAACGTCCATTGGCATGGGCCCAGGGGGTGAAATTGGAGGAAGGGGGGCCGATGATGTCCTAGGAGGTATGGGCACAGCTTGCCTAGTTGGGGGTTCAACAAGCCTTTAGCTAGGGTGGCACGGAGGCAAGCAATGATGGGAATCAAGGCCCCTGGAAGGCTTTGTTTGCTACATGTGTGAGAGCTACTGCCCATGCAGCAGTGTACCATGCCAAGATATCATCGTCTTTTAGCCTCCCATCTAGCATCAGTGCGATATGGCTCTGGATCATAGAGTCGAGGCCTCGCCAGAACTTCATAACAATAGATCGCCCATCCATATATTCAGCCTTTTTGACTAGGTCCTCGAATTGGTTGATACACTCATCAACCAAACACTTACCCTGATGGTACTGACACAACTATAATTGATTCTCTGCATTGGTAGCTTCATGCAGGGGGTAGAAGTGTTGCCCAAAGGCTTCTGCAAAGGCCTTCCAGTTGGCATAGAGCGGCCTGCCTGTTTTTGCTTCATGGGTGAATACCTAGCCAGAGAAGGTTGCTGCTCTCCTGGTCTTCATAAAGGACAGTGCCCAGGGGATCTCAGACTGCTCATCGGGGAAATTGGCAGCACAGACACCAATGTATAGGGTGCAGGACTGCATAAACACTTGCCCATGCATGCAGTGGCTGTCGAACTCGGAGGGCTTGGTGAGATCCTGCTTTTCTCTTCTCTCTCTCAGTAACTCCTGTTCTATACCAACCAGTCAGTCCAATAATTCCTGGACCAATGGTAAATCCATAAGGGATAGAGTGTTTTTCTTTTATTAGTGAATGAGAAGGGGCTGCTACTGTTGCTGCTTCTGAAGAGATTCGATTTGGGGTCACACGATAGGGCAGCCGGTACTTGTGGGAGAGAGTTTTCTACTGTAAGGGCAACCTAAGCAGGTGTTCTACCCTCAGGTGGTACACTGGCAAAGGGGGATCCAAAGAGAAAACTCTAGAGAACCCTTCGCCCACTAACTACTGTATATAAGCACTATCGCTATGGTGCTCCGCACCTTACCATGCATCATTCTCCATACCAACTGGGAAGTTCCACCAGGGTCTCGATACCAGGAGCAAGCAACAAAAGGAAGGCCAATAGTTATGGTTGGCACTTCTGAAGGGTGACTGCCAATGGTGACAATTGTTTGGTGTGCAATCCATTCATCACTGCTGTGAGTGGACTGGACAGGTCTCAGTCAGGGGGTATGAAGTGTGGGTGGGGCGGTGTCAGTTAGGATTCATTATTGGGGGTTCCCCTGACAGAAGTATAGAGATGCATTTAATAAGCTGAAACTGGCATTCACATCTGCCCCCATCTTAACTCATTGGACTCCTGATTTGCCTTTGATTGTGGATATCAGGCTTTGGGAATGCCAAGGTACCAGACAAGAATGGCCAAGTCCTACAGGCCAGGAGTAGTGGCATTGGCTTCAACGTACTTGTGCATTGCACCCTACCTACCATGTGTGCCACCAATTTGCAGCAGACAGGTACTCGGGAGGATGCTGATGATGCTAGCCTAAGTCAAGGACTTAACAGAGGAGGAAAAGGTAGAAGGGCCTAAGCCTAGTTGATACCCAGAATGAGGAAATATGTACATGCATGCCCTACTTATATAGGTTCAAGAAGCAACATGTGGAATAAGGAATGTGGGACAACAAGTTATGCAGAGCATGTGGGAGCATTGTCCACAGCAAGTAAAATTATAATGGAGTAATGCAAATGGAAATAGAACAATAAAGATAGAATAATAGGACTGTGGCCAGGGATAGGACAATAGAGAGTGCCAGGCTATAAAACAATGGGGCCATGGCTGAGGATATTACAAGGACAAGAAGTCCTGAGGTAAGGTGGGTCAAGGATTATGGAGCGAATGGTACGGGATTAATGGATGGTGAGTGGAATAGAGTATGGGGGGTAATTGGCAAGGAATGTAGGTGGTGGATGTGCTGAGCTGAGACTGGTGTACCAAGTGACATGCATGCTGTGTGTGTAAGGGCAACTCTCTTGCAGCCTCTCAGAGGTGTCTTGGAGGTGAGCTAAGCAGGGGGAATCCAAAGGTTTTAATTATAACTACTACCTAATTACATGTGGGGTCCTCACCTAAGCAGGGGGAATCCAAAGAGGAAAGTCTAAGGATCCCACTGCTGGTGAACCCCTTTTATACTCTTATGTAAGTGGTCCATGCACTAGCTTACAAATCAATACATTGGAGTTTGTAAAGCCAACTTCCTGGTACTAAGTCCAAGGCTTGGATGGTTATTCTGGGTTCTATTCACCATACTTCAAGATCCGTCCTGTTTCAGCTCAGTGGTTCTCTCGGACTTGGGCATTTAACCTTGGAGTTGGTTGGAGTTCAAAATAGGGCCTCGGACCTGTATCAGGCCTCGGAGTTGGTTGGAGTTCAAAATAGAACTTTGGACTCGAATCAGCTTTCAGAGAAGGTCATCCCCTGACAGTGTGGACACTTGTATGTGGACATAGGATGATTGCTTGGTCAGCACTGCCAAATTACCGGGTCTCGGTACATGTACTTCACAGTGGAGACAGATGCATCAGATTACACTTTAGCAGCTATACTCTCTCAACACTCCCCAGATGGCAAGCTTCATCCTATCACTTTTCATTCCCAAACTTTCACTTCTCCCAAACTCAATTATGACATGCACAATAAAGAACTGCTTGCACTTTTTGAAGCTTTTCAAAAGTAGCATCACTACTTAGAAGGTTCTGGCAACCCTGTCAATGTCATCACCAATCATAAGAACTTGGAGTACTTTTGCATGACCAAGTTGTTGACTAGACGTCAAGCTAGGTGGTCAAAATACCTTTCTCAGTTTAATCTCATCATTCATTTCAGACCAGGTCATTTGGGCACTAAGCCTGATTCGCTCACTAGACGATGGGACATCTACCTTAAGGAGGGGATGAGTGACTATACCACCATTAATTCCTAAAACCTTCAACCCATCTTCTCTCAACATCAGTTGACCATGTCCCTTTGAGCCACAAGCCTTGTCAAACCTGTACTGAGGGCCTCGACTCTTATAGACACCAAGCACATCCTGAATGACATTAAATATTATTTTCCTTCTAACTCCTTAGCCCAGAAACACCTCACAAATAATGACGACCCAAAGTGGCAGACTAATTCCAATGGTCTGTTACTATTTGACGATCACATCTACATTCCCAAGGCCCAAGACTTACACTTACACATGTTACAACATAAACATGATAACATTGTTTCTGGACACTTCAGAATTAACAAAACTATAGACCTCATTAGACACGACTACAATTGGCCTGGCATGAGGTCATTTGTCAAAGACTACTGCAAATCCTGTACGACGTGTATGTGGAATAAATCACAACGTCATAAGCCCTATGGATTTCTCAAACAGCTTCCAGTGCCAGAAAAACCCTGGAACTTGATATCCATGGACTTCATCGAACAGCTTCCCACATCCTTGGGATTCATGGCCATCCTAGTCATCATCGACTGCTTTACCAAACAGTCTTCCATTACCATCACTTCTGCTCAGCTTGCAGAACTCTTCGTACTTCACATATTCTCCAAACATGGCATTCCTTCCTACTTCTGGTGTTCTCTTGGGAAAGCCCTTGACGTGAAGTTGCATTTCACCTCAGGCTATCATCCAGAAGGCAATAGCCAGACTGAGCAGACTAATCAGACATTAGAACAGTACTTTCGTGTCTATTGCAACTATTAACAAGACAACTGTGCTTTGCTATTACCCCTTGCATATTTTGCCTATAACAATGCTCCTAGTGTCACTTCATCACAAGCGCAAGACTTTGTAGTCGATCTGGACAAATTGCACCAGCAGCTTTGAACCAATATCCTCAATGCTCAATAAATGTACCAGACCTTAGCAGACACTACACAACTTCCATCTCCAGACTTTCCTATTGGCAGTCTCATGTTTATTAAAGCCAAATTCCTCAGGACTACCCATCTTGCAAAAAAGCTAGCTGAGAAGTTTTTGGATCCATTTGAAATCATTGCACATCCCAGTACTTGCTCAGTTACTCTGAAACTCCCAGGCTACATGAACACAGTACATCCTGTATTCCACATTTCAATGCTTGAGCCAGCCTCTCCTAACCCCATTCCTAATCACATTCAACTACCTCCACCCCCAGTCATAATCAATGGCAAAACTGAATTTGAGATATCTAAGATCCTCAACTTGAAAATCGATAATCGATGTATGGTGTGCAAGTTGTTATACTTAGTGTGGTGGGCAGGATATGAGGGCACAGATGAAGAAACTTCATGGCTCCTTGCAACAGAACTCAACCATGCTTCAGAACTCATTCAAGACTTCCACAAGTCGCATCCATCCAAACCTGGACCATTACCCATTCCATAAGCACCTCACAATTTCTCTTCTGCACTCTCTCTCATTCCATTCATTATCACTCTTGCATTTCAGTTCCATTCATTCTGTCTTCAAATTCAAAAAAAAAACCTCAATTCCGATTCATTCATTCCAACTTGCAATTCAGCTTCTTCTTTCCATTTTCAAGTTTAACTCTCAGTTCCCACTCCATCATTCCTTATTCCAATTCAACTCTCAATTCTTAACCATTCAATTCATGCTAAGTCCAATCCAAAAAATACAGTTCAAAATCCACTCCTATTCTACAATCCTAGATCTATTTCATCATCCTCAGCCTCCTCAAAGGCACTCTTCAGGTTTTCAGACCCCAACACCCAATTCCCCACACCCTGGGTGGCTCCTGTACAACGTCTGCACTGGTGGACCTCTGATAACCTATCTGCAATAATAAATTTCTTACCTCTGCTTGTAATTCCTCATTTATCATCCTCAGATCAGCATTCTCATGCCTGCTATCTGCGACTTCCTGTCAAAGCTTGTCTACCAGAGCTGCAATCAACATGATGACTGGGGAGGGCTGGGGAGGTGCAGGAATACCAAGGGGAGGAGGGGGTGGAGGCATAGGTGATGACACCGTTATTTGTGGTGTTGGTATGGCTAATGGTGGTGAAGGAATGGGCAGTTCAGGAGGTGGGGGGGGATGAAGGCTGGGGAGTAGAGCTTCCACATTAGAAGAGGGGAGTATGTGCCTTTTTCGAAGGTCCCAGTCCATCTGAATTGCGAACCTCAGGCATATCTTTCCTTTCCCTTTTCTTCCTTGGACTTCCTTCAACTTGTCAGGCTCTGGGAATGCCGAGGAGTCTGATGGGAGTGGCCAAGTCCTGCAGGCCGGGAATAGTGGCATGGCTTCAACATGCTTGTGTGTTGCGCCCTACTTCCTATGCATGCCACCGATTTGGGACAGAGGGATACCTGGGAGAGTGCCAAGAGTGTTGGCCCAGGTAAAGGACTTGGGATAGGAGAAGGGAGGACAAGAAGGTGTAAACCTAGTTGATTTCCAGAACAAAGAACCATCTACATACATTGGCTACTTATATAGGCAAATAAGTGAGATGTGGAACAGAGTGGCACAAGGAATGGAGAACAATAAGGTATGAAGAATCATGTGGAGGTATTGTCCACAATGATCAAGAATAGAACAAGGAATGTGGATGATAATAGAACAATGAAATATGACTGAGAACAAAAGAGTGAGTGAAAATAGAACAATAGAGAGTGGCAGAACATAAAACAATAGGGCCACTGCCGAGTGACAACAAATAGTGAGTGTCCTGAGGGTAAACAGGCAAGGGAAAGGAAAAGGAATAAAAGAATGATAAAGAATAGGAGGGTGGGATAGAGATAATGAACCAAATGATGAACCAAATGTACCGAGCTGAGGCCACACACTGGTGAGGGATGATATGGGTAAGGGTTGGTTAGTCAGTACTGCCGAGTAAATCAGAGCATGGTATTGCGGGCTTTACACAACTTCACTACTTCTCACCTTTCCCTTCCCTTTACCTTTCCTCTTAGTGGTACCTCTGCCTCACACATTTATAGTACAACCAACCCCCCTCTCCCATGTCTAAATCCCTGTCCCATTTCCAAACACAAGTGTTGCATTGTTGCACACATCATTTGCAAGGGAGGTCAGACTTGTGGCCCTCAACCTAAGGTGTACTGTCATCCTCTTCTACCAGCCTTGCATTATGGTAGAAGATAATCTTGGAGTCAAATTTGTCATTTTGCATCTCCAGATGAGCATACTAAACAAAAAAAAAATCAGTACTACATCATATCTGAGCGAAGGATCACTCACCCTTGCACTTTTCAAGTGCGATCCTTTGACCCATGGAGCTTGCATATTGATGGCATCCCTTGCATCCTCTTCAAGTTGCACACGCTTACATTTGATCATCAATGGTGTAGGAGTAGGCATATCGACTGGGGGAGGACAGTTGGTGCTGTTGAGGTAGGAGACAACGGGTGAGGTATACATGCCCATGAGCTTGCGGATGTATGTGGAGTTGATGAACAACTCTTCTTCCATTTGCAATGTCAATGATGTTTAACCCCCAAACTCCCTCACAGTCACTCTTATATGCTCTCACATTTCTGAACTCCAACAGGGCCACCATTCTAGAACTTCATTTCTGTTGCCTCATGGGACTCAGCCATAAGGGGGGGATACTGTTTGGAACCATATGCCGGCATACCCAACTATTCATTTCAGCCCACTCAGCCCAACTCTGCCCTCACTCACCTATCCAACTATATGCCCTCAGCCTACAGACTATATGCAGCTTGTGTATCCATCTTGGCATCACATGCCCCTGTCAATTCACTCATTCCATTTACATCACAATCCATATGCTTGCAATTCCATTCTGTCTTCATTTACATTAATATCCTTTCATTTATGTTCCACTCCACTTTTATTTATTCACAATTCTCAGTCTCTTATATCCGATTCGTTATTACATTCCTTAGGGTAACTCCATTGGGAATTGGAGTGACACATCACCTCCCAATGTCACAGAGGAGATCAAGATTTGGGATGTAGTATTTCCATTCTTGCCTTTAACGATCCTTGACTTTCTTATCTATTATAGGAATCTAGTCAACTTCTAGTAGATTTGAAAGTAGTATAAAGATCTTGTACATTTAGTAGTTCAGTCCTCAGTCAGATAATCAACTTGCTTTTGACTAAGCTAATTCTCTGTCTCACTATTCTGAAATTAGGGACCAGTGCGATCTGGTAGGTGTAACATACAAGTTGAAGCCATGCCCTGTCCTGAACCTCACCATTGTTTATCTTTGGGAGATATTATGTTTATTAAAATTATATTATTCATTCACATCATAACAGGAAAGGGAAGGTAGTGGGCCTAAGCCTAGTCAATACCCAGAATGAGGGAGTATGTACATGCATGTCCTACTTATATAGGTTAAAAAGGAACATGTGAAATAAGGAATGTGGGACAATAAGTTATGCAGAACATGTGGGTATTGTCCACAATGAGCAAAAATAGATTGGAGGAATGTAAACGGGGATAGGATAAAGAAAATGGAATAATAGGAGTGTGGCCAAGGATAGGACAATAGGGAGTGCCCAACTATAACACAATGGATTATGGCTGAGGATAAAACAATGGTCAGATGTCCCAAGGTAAGATGGGTCAAGGATAAAGGAGGGGATGGGGTGGGATTAATGGATGGTGAACAGAGCAGAGTGGATAAGGGATAGGGACAAGGAATGTGGATGTTGGATGTGCCGAGCCAAGACCAGCATACCAAGTGACTTGCATATGGCATGGGCACTTGTATGTGGATGTAGTCTGGCTGTTTGGTCGGCACTGCCAAATTACTAGACACTCGGTATGTGTACTTAACACCAGCCAAAATTATTATATATATATTTTTGGTAGTCAATTCAAGACTGATTTGTTGAATGATTTTCTGAGAAAGGGAGGTTTGTAATCTAATATACTGATCCTAGTTCAGTGGCCCTTCATTTCCAGTAGAGAATTTCCCATTCCCTAACACATCCCCTCAGAACACTTGTCAAACTCTAGCTAGGATCTTACCCCAAAGACTTTAACAATCCCAGAAACAAAAACCCTTCAAGGACTATCAACCCAGACATCACAGGCTGAGTCATGTTTTAATACTTTATTTGCAAACCTAGCTACTAGGGGTTCTCTAAGTCCAGATCAGAGCTGGTGGGGTCAAAGTCCTTGAACAAACCCCTCTTCAGCCTCAGTACCATAACCCCCCCTGTAGGCTTCTCCACCTCCTTGCCCTTTCCCTTCCTACTTGGCCCTGGTACTGGGTCTGCCACCCCAAGACCTTCCTGCTTGGGGTGTCCCATTCTCCCCTTCCAACTCATACACCTGGGGCATCTGGCCCCCCTCCTCCTCCTGAGGACTCCAGGACTTTCCACTACTCTGACACCTCCAATCATCTACCAAAATGGAATTATGCATTTTGGAGGCATCCAACCCCCCCTTTACCTCATCCCCAAGGTCATTAAGCCAGGCAACAATTTGAGTATGCTGACTTTCCAGTTGGGCCAGACAGTCCTGGATCTGTTCCAAGATAGCCACCACCATCTCCATATACCCAACCTTCAGGAGTAAAGGAACCACCACCTCAGGCTTCTTCTTCTTTGAGGAAGATGCTTTGGGTACCTTGATCTCCTCTCGAGGCCCCTTTCTCTGAAAAACTCCCCCAACAACCAACACCCCATTAATCTGACACTTCATCCTACTATTCTGACAGGGTATACAGGTTTTGACCCACATGGTCCACTCATAGTCTCTTTCCCACATGTGGCAGTAATCACAAGACCTTCCTCCTAACAACAAAGGGACCTCTGGAGCAGTAACCTGATGATATAGATCAGGATGTTGTCGAGTCACTTCCTGATAACTGGACTTGAAGGGTCAAAGACACACCTCCCTCCTGATGGCCCATACCTCATGAACCAGATGGTTTTCAAAAGACTTTTGGGCTTTGGATATTCACCTCTGCTCCTCTCTATGAAATTGATGGTCCTTCTCCACCTCTTTCACAGAAGTACTGGGTCTGGCCATAGGCAGAATTATAGGGGCATCCTTACCACACTCAGGATTCCCACAAACTAGTAATAGGGCAGCATCCAAAACAGAGGGAGTACTACCCAATGATGTCAGGCACCAAAAATGCCAACAATGGATAAGCCGAGTACTATACATATTTCCTCATTCTGGGTATCGACTAGGCTTAGGCCCTTCTACCTTCTTCCCCTCTGTTGAAGTCCTTGACTCGGGCCAGCATCACCAACATCCTCCCAAGTACCTGCCTGTTGCAAATCAGTGGCACACACAGCAAGTAGGGCGTAACGCACGAGTACATTGAAGCCAATGCCACTACTCTTGGCCTGCAGGACTTGGCCATTGTCCACCTGACAACCCTCAGCAGTACCAAAGTCTGTCAGTAACCAAAGCTTGACAAAGTCCTCTACTTGGGCCAATACTCTCGGCACTCTCCCAAGTATCTCTTCTGTCTGAAATCAGTGGCATGTATAGAAAGTAGGGCAATGCATGAGTATGTTAAAGCCAAGCCACCCTGATTGGTCTGCAGGACTTTACCAATTCCTACCAGCGCTGTTTGTACTTTATTATTGGTTTTGTTTTATTGATTTTCTTTTTTGAATAGCACCAAGAGGCCGATGAAAGGCAGTCCCCAACTCTATGCCCTCCATGCAAGGAGTGTAAGTGGTGGAATTACAAGTGTAGCATCTCAGAGCCGGGTTCTGCATGCTGGGAATGTAAACGGTGCAAGGTCAGGTATAGTCTGGCTGTACCACAGGTGTCCCAGGCCAAGAGTCATCCGTTCATTGACGATGATGAGGAGGATAGTGGTCAGGAAGGCAGAAGTCTGACCAAGGAAGTAGAGGAGCCATTATTGAAGAGGCCAAGGTGGGACTGTACTGTGCAGCTGGTTGAACGGAAAATGGCTCTGAGGCCCAGCAGGCGATTGGTGACTGTAGAAGTCCCTCAGCTAGAGGGGTTGAGATCTCGGTGTCTTGCCGAGGTCTGGGAGGACCTGCTGCAGGAGCAGGCGTGGATGAATCAACTTCTTCTACAAATGGTAGAAGGGGTTCGGGTTATTGGTTGTGTGGTTGTGTCCTTGAGTGAGGATCAGCATGGGGTTTTGGGGGTGTTGGGAGATAATGAGGTTCTGGAGGATAGGCTGGGGGGTGATGATGATGAAGGGAATGGGGGGAAGGTGGATAAGGAGGGAAAACAATGAGAGGATGGGGATGATGTTGCAATAAACTAGAGAAATATAATAGTTTTTTTTTTTTGTAGAAAATGAAAAGGAAAGAACATGCAGGAAAAGTGATGTGATCATGCCAGGTGGATTGGCACATTTGGACATGAGAAATGGAAGGGAAGAATGTTGATGGTGGACTGAGGGGATGTATTCGGGAGTGGAGGTAGGCATAAGGTGGTGAGTGGAGTGTCGGGATGATGTAGGAGGGGGACTGAGGGAATGGAGGAAGTGAATAGGAGGGGGACTGAGGGAATGGAGGAAGTGAAGAATGGGACAGAGAGTGATGAATGGAAGGGGTTTCGGGAGAGGGATGTCTTCAGGAGGGGAGTTTGCGCAGTTTGAAGAGGTTTCTAGCTGGTCACCACCCCCCCTTTTTAGGTAGACATCCCATCGTCTACTAAAGCTGTTGGCCTCTAGCCGAGAAGGACAGAGAAGGGTCGTACAGGCATATGATACACATATATGGAGTGAATGAATGGGAACAGATGGGGACAGACAGAAGAGACCTTGGCCGAACGTGCCAAATAACAACGCTGACCAAGAGGTCCCAGCCAAAAACTTGCCAGCTGTTCTGATATACAAGCATGCACAAGGCAGTTGCATTGACTAGGGCCATTGGCAAAGCTTCCAGTGACGGAACAGGATCCTGGGTGAGGCTTTTGGAACAGTGGCAAATGCCACCTTGACCGAGGCCATCGGGATGCACCTAGTGGCTTGATGGATTATAATACTGCCCAATACACTGTTAATCAATGGATTATAGCGGGTGAGCCAGTTGTGCCTGAATATTGCCAACCGACGGATCTAGTGACATGACAGATGGATGGGTAGACTGAAGTCATCCAGATGGAAAATCTAGTGGACATATCTGTGCTGTTAGTAAGCAATACTAGATTGAGAAGGGTCATAATCATAAATAAATTTTGAAATGGTCTGTGAGCTGATGCTGATTGATCAAGCATGAAGGACAGAGTGCCAAGGGTGGGGTGTTGCCTCCTGGTTGGCCGGAAAAAACCTGAAGTTCTTCTGAACTGGGTGGTTTCTGAATCTATACTGGTATTGCATTGAAAATGCTGTGGCATGGTGTCAAGCTTTGGGTACTGATGGACTTCGGTACTGCTGAGGGGTGTTGGCAAAAGGTCGGGTGGACTATGGCCAAGTCCTGCAGGCCAAGAGTAGTGGCATTGGCTTCAACGTGCTCGTGCATTGTGCCCGACTTGCTGTGGGTGCCACAGGATTTGAAACAGACAGATACCTGGGGGGATGCTGATGATGCCGGCCCAAGTCAAGGACTTAGCAGAGGAGAAGAAGGTAGAAGGGCCTAAGCCTAGTTGATACCCAGAATGAGGAAATATGTACATGCATGTCCTACTTATATAGGTTAAGAAGTGACATGTGGAATAAGGAATGTGGGACAACAAGGTATGCAGAGCATGCAGTCATTGTCCACAACGAGTAAAATTAGAATGAAGGAATGTAAACGGGCATAGAACAATAAAGGATAGGATAATAAGAATGTGCCCAAGGATAGGACAATAGGAAATTCCCGATTATAAAACAAGGGCTGTAACCAGGATAACACAAGGGCAGGAAGTCCCGAGGTGAGATGGACCAAGGGGTGAGGAGTAGGTGTGGGATGGGAATGAGGAATGTGACAGATATGTGCATCAAGCCAAGAACCACTCGTCGAGTGACTTGTACTTGGTTACTAATGGAGTATTTTAGTCGGTACCACCAAGTTACCGGATCCTCGGTACGTGTACTTGACAGTATCCCCCCCTTAGCAGCTGAACCCTGGAAGCTGGTAGTCGGAAATTGAATATACGGTTCAGAATGCCTAAACATGACGCCACGCAAAGGTTCAAATCTGCCGCCCTTTGCTTCTTCCATTGTCTCCAAGATGTGTAACAGTAGCACATCAGAATCACCAGAAATGGAATATGCAACAGATGTATGTGAGTTGGAGGAGACAGGTCAGGCCGATGGCACCTCGGTACTGACTACTGTGAGGGAGGTAGCCAAAGGAGAAGTTGTGGGTCCTGGGGCAGGGGGACGGCGGGTAGATGCTGTAGTTCAGGCAACCGTTGAACAGAGGGTGGACCGAGAGTCCAAGGCTGGACAGGCCAAAATGGTCAGATAGACAGATACATGGATGTCTGAGGAGCAGTTGGGGATAACATCCTTGAGGATTTTGGGAGGCAAGGTGGAGCACCCATGGTCCAGGATGTAGGGGTTGTGGGAACTACGGAAATATCAGGAATTCTGGAGGTTACTCTACTCAGAGGGGATGGGGGCATGGAAACAAAGAGTGGAGGAGTAAATAAGCAGCCTAGAGTGGCCCAGGTATGTGCTAATGGTTTTTTTCACTTTATTGTTTATTGATTTTCTTTTTGATTAGCAACAAGCGGCCGATAAAAGGCGGTCCCCAATTCTACACCCTCCATGCAAGGAGTTGTCGTTCGGTTGGGAGAAGTTTGCTGTCCTTTCTAAGGGTTTTAGTATACTCAGGTGGGTTTGGCTGGGTTGTTTTCCCATCCATGTTCTTAGATGTGTCCTTGCTGCTGTTATCGTTGCTGTTATGTTGCTGGCGGTTGTCCGAGATAGATCTGTTGCCAGGCTTGTCCCATCTTATATGTTTCTTTGGCTCATTACTGTCCTCTGCAGACTGTTCAGCCTTTCGTTCCTAATACCTCATGTTGATCCTTTGAACACAATTTCAAAGTTTGTCAAGTGTATGGGGTTTGTCAAAATGGATGAGGCCATGTTTGATACGCTTCGGCAGTGCCATGTATGCCTTGCAGAGGAGAGTGTTGTTATTGTAGTTGACAAAAGCCAGGAGCCTGTAGAATTCCACAAAAAACCTAGTGGCTTTGTGGTTGTCCTGCATAGGTAGCTTTTCGAGAGCCATTTTGGCGTTGGCTCTTTTGTCCCAAGAGCTGAAATTGATCTGTAACTCGTTGATAAAAAGCTCCAAATTGCTGGTCCAGCAGGGTTCCATATTGGGGTTACCCATCAGGTAGGGCTCAAAACATTCCAGAGCCATTCCTTTCAGGTAGGAGACCATATAGTTTACTTTTTGCCTATCATTGGGGAATGAGTTAGGCTGGGTGTGGAAGTTCATTCTGCAAAGGAAGATGAAACCCTTTAATTTCTTTGGGTTGGTCCCATCAAAGGGTTCTGGTTCTCAAATCCTGGTGGCTTGACTGTACTCTTGGTGATTCTGGGTGGTCCTGCTGAGTTTGAGAATGGCATTTATTGGCCAGGTTTATAAGGGCCCTGGCCCTGGGAGGTAGCCTGGCTTGCAAAGCCTACCTGGCTTGGGGAGCTTGCCTGGCTTGCAGCAGTATAGCTGCAAGTGGAGGGGGTGCGGCTGTGGGTTGATGGGGTGCAACTGCAGGTTGAGAGGGTGTGGCTACCAGGGTGCAAGGAGGTTCAGGTGTGTTTGCCTGCTGATGGTGCTAAGGTGGTTCCTTGGTTTCAGCATTTGCATCATAGTGTACCAAACCAGGTTTGTCCTCTGCTGGATGGGGTTCTTTATTATCATTATCATAGTCTGCATATTCAATGTCATCATCAACTACCTCTTTGATGCATGGTTCTTGCTCGAAGAAGGAGGTGAGGTGCCACAGTTTGACTGTTGGTAAGGTGTAACCAATGAGAAGGGGCAGGGTGCCAGAGGTTTCATGCTCCCTTCGTTGATCTAATGTGGGAGTGAGCCAATTGTCTTCCATGTGGGCTGTTGATCTAGTACATGAGGGCATAATCGTAAGAACTGATGTGGCATGGAAAGCAGTGTCACTCTGAATATGTCAAGCTTTGGTTACTGATGGACTTTGGTACTGCCAAGGGGTGTTGTTGAAAGGTTGGGCAGACTATGGCCAAGTCCTGCAGGCCAAGAGTAGTGGCATTGGCTTCAACGTACTCATGCATTGTACCCTACTTGTCATGCGTGCCACTGGTTTTGCAACAGACAGATACTTGGGAGGATGCTGATGATGCCAGCCCGAGTCAAGGACTTTACAGAGGAGAAGAAGGTAGAAGGGCCTAAGCCTAGTCGATACCCAGAATGAGGAAATATGTACATGCATGTCCTACTTATATAGGTGTCAAGTCCACGTACCAAGACCCATCTGCCGGCAGTGCCGACCGAGCAATCATCCTATATCCACGACCAAGTACCCATGTTGCCTGCATAGCACTTGGTGCGCCAGTCCCAGCTCGGCACATTTGCCATCCACACCCCTTGGTCCGTTTCACCTCGGGACTTCATGTCCTTGTATTATCCTCGGACAAGACCCCATTGTTTTATACTCGGCCACTCCCTATTGTCCCATCTTGAGTCACGACCCTATTGTTCCGTCTTTTATTGTTCTATCCCCGCTTTGCATTTCTTATTCTAATTTTACTCGTTGTGGACAATAACCACATGCTCTGCATACCTTGTTCTCCCACATTCCTTATTCCACATGTCGCTTCTTAACCTATATAAGTAGGACATGGATGTA
>QLPG01006464.1:0-20717 GCA_003314385.1 Gomphus sp. MG54
GGCACTTGGTCGTGGATGTAGAGTATTTGCTCGGTCGGCACTGCCGGCGGATGGATCTCGGTACGTGGACTTGACAAGTCCTCAACTCGGGCCAGCATCTTCAGGTTCCCCCTGAGTATCTATCTGTTGCAAATACAGTGGCACGCATGGCAAGTAGGGCGCAACGCACGAGTACGTTGAAGCCAACACCACTACTCTTAGCCTGCAGGACTTGGCCATTGTCCACCTGACCCTTCGGCAGTCCCGAAGTCTGTCAGTACCCAAAGCTTGACAAGTGCTGACTTTTCGATGCTGGCAGGAATTGGCCAAGTCCTGCAGACTGATCAGAGTGGCTTAGCTTTAATGTACTCATGCATTACATCTACTTTCTGTGCATGCTATTAATTTGGAACAGATAGGATACCCAGGAGAGTGCCAAGAGTGTCAGCCTGAGTAAGGGACTTCACATGGGAGAAGGGAAGACAGGAAGGTATAAACCTAGTCATATGCCAAGTTGATATTCAGAATGAGGAACTATTTACATACATTTGCTACTTATATAGGTTAAGAAGCAAGATGTAGAATCAGGGTGGTATAAGGAATGGAGAACAATGAGGTATAGAGACTATGTGGAAGTATTGTTCACAGTGATCAAGAATAGAATAAGGGAATGTAAATGAAAATAGAACAATGAAAATAAGAGAATAGAAATGTGACCAAGAATAAGATAATAGAAAGTGACTGAGGGTAAAACAATAAGGTCATGGCTGAGGATAAAACAATAAAGAAATGTCCCAAGGTGAAATAGGCCAAGAAATAAAGGATAAACGGAGTGAGGATTAATGGATAATAAAAGGGGAAGAGTAGATGAGAGATAAAAATGGGGAATGTGGATGATGAATGTGCCAAGCCGAGACTGACATACCAAGTGACTTGTATGTGGCTTGGTCACTTGTGCATGGGATTAGACTGATCATTTGGTTGGCACTGCCAAGTTACCTGATACTTGGTATGTATACTTGATAGTATCCCCCCCCTAGTAGCTGAACCCATGAAGCCAGTAGGCAGAGTTTGAAAATAAAGTTCTTGACACCTAATTGTGATGTCACAGAAGGTTTAAAATCTAGCATCTATACCTTTTACTACTACAACCCAATTGTGTCTCTCTCTAAGTGTTATGATGTGAAGGAATGACGTAATCATAATAAATGTAATATCTCCCAAAGATAAACAAGGGTGAGATTTAGGACAGGGCATGGCTTCAACTTGTATGTTGCACCCACCAGATCACACTGGTCTCTAATTTCAGAACAGCGAGACAGAGAATTAGCTTAGTTAAAATCAAAGTCGATTATCTGACTGAAGACTGAACTACTGAATGTACAAGATCTTTATACTACTTTCAAATCTACTAGGAGTTGACTAGATTCCTATAATAGATAAGAAAGCCGAGGATCATGAAAAGCAAGAATGGAAATACTACATCCCAAATCTTGATCTCCTCCATGACATTGGAGAGTGATGTGTCACTCCTAGGGAAATGCATGGGTCAGGCCAACTGTCACGACCATGCATCGTGCTTTGGCTTACTCGGTAGTACCGACCAACCGACCCCCATTCACATCACTCCACGGCGTACGGTTTCGGTTCGGTACACCCAGTTTATCACCCGGTTCATTTCCCTCCTCCCCAACCCCTATTCTTTATCAATCCCACGCTCTCTTCTTTTCTCCCTCACTCGTTTACCCACGGGACGTTCACTACTCCCTGCCACTCACTCACGTCCCTATTGTTTTATTCTCGGCCATTTCTCATTGTTCTATTTTCTTTCCCACATTCCCACCGCTTATTCTATTATCTTACCCTCTTATTATTCTATTCTAATCGTTGTGGATTATGCCTCCACATGGTCCTCATACCTTATTCTTTTTTCCATGTCTTATGCCACCCTTATTCCACATTCCGCCCCCCAGCCTATATAAAGTAGTTGATACGTGTACATAGTTCCTCAGTCTGAGTATCAACTAGGTTTACGCCTCCCTACTCTCCTCCTTCTGTTCAGAAGTCCTCTCTCAGGCCGACATCCTCGGCATTCGCCTGAGTATCCGTTCCCGTTACAAGTTAGTGGCACGCACAGGAGGCAGGGCGCAACGCACGAGTACGTTGAAGCCAAGCCACCCTGACCGGTCTGCAGGACTTGGCCGGTTCCGACAGTATCTTCGGTAGTACCGGGTCCTGACACCAACCCACATAGGTCACCAGGTCAGGTGTCCTTGGGTGTGGGTGCAGGTCAAGCTGTGAGCACCTATAACCTGCAACCTGGGGCATCAACTCTGACATGAATGTGACTTACACATACATGTATGTGCTAACACGAACATGACTTATGTGTATGTGCATGCACCGAGACGAACGTGACTTACATGTACGTGCATGTGCTAATACAAACACAACACCCCGAATGCAACAAATGTGCCATACATGCACATGACACCATGAATGCGATGTATGTGCATGTGCCACAATGAACACGACATATGCAACACCTGTTACGCACATGTGCCATCACATACACAATGTATGTGACATATGTGCACCCACCATGATGAACATGATGTACACAACATATGCATACGTGCCATGATGAACATAATGTAGGCAATGCCCATATGTGCATGTGCCACCACATACACGATAAACGTGACGTATACAATGCCCATACATGCATGTGCCACCATGTATGTGACATATGCATATGCGCTGTGATGAACATGATGTACGCAATGCCTGTATGCATATACGCTGCCATGTACACGATGTATTGCATGCAGGTGCAGCGTGCACCTGAGACCTGTCGACCTGTGGGAAAAAACCTATAGGTTGATAGGTTCGGGTTTCCTATGGGTCGGGTACAGGTCACCTACATTTGACCTGTGAGTGACCCATGCCATTCCCTAGTCACTCCGATTCCCAATGGAGTTACCCTAAGGAATATAATAGCAAATTGGATATAAGAGACTGAATAGAATTGCAAATAAATGAAAGTAGAGCGGAACGTAAATGAAAGGATATTAACATAAATGAAGACAGATGTTACGATGTGAAGGAATGATATAATCATAATTAAATGTAAAATCTCCTAAAGATATTCAATGGTGAGGTTTGGGGCAGGGTATGGCTTCAACTTATGTGTTGCATCCACCAGATCACACTAGCCCTAATTTTGGAAAGGGGAGACAGAGAATTAGCTAGTAGAGAATCAAGGTTGATTATCTGACTGAGGACTGAACTGTTAGGAACCGTACACTGGCATACCCAACTATTCATTTCAGCCCACTCAGCCCAACTCTGCTCTCGCTTGCTATTCAACAATATTCCCTCAGCCCATGGACTATATGCACCTCATGTATCTGTCTTGGCATCACATGCTCCTGTCAATTCACTCTACTCATTTATGTAACACTCTATATGCTCGCTATTCCATTCTGTCTTTATTTACGTTTAATATCCTTTCATTTATGTTCCGTTCCATTTTTATTTATTTGCAATTCCACTCAGTCTCTTATATCCAATCCGCTATTACATTCCTTAGAGTAACTCCATTGGGAATTGGAGTGACATGTCACTTCCCAATGTCATGGAGGAGATCATTATTTGGGGTATAGTATTTCTGTTCTCGCTTTTCATGATCCTTGGCTTTCTCATTCTATTATAGGAATCTATTCGACTCCTAGTAGATTAGAAAGTAGTATAAAGGTCTTGTACTTCAGTAGTTCAGTCTTTAGTCAGATAATCAACCTTGATTTTGACTAAGGTTCTTCTGTTCATTTCTATCTGTCTCGCCTTTACGAAATTAGAGACCATGCGGTCTAGTAGTGTTATAGCCCATGCCACCAAACAAACCCCCATTAAGCACCACAACCACCCACACCATTTCTGGGACCCTTCCGATCGCCCAAGCCTGAACAACAGATCTCCGGAGGTCTGATATACATCCCAAGGTTCCGCGATTCCGAACCTCCAAAGACCCCGAAGTCAAGGTTCCATTACTTTGATAACCGACGTGCAGGACCATCGCATACCTCACTCCCTTGTTTTCTCTTTATATTGACCCCTTGTACTCTCCTTCTCCTTGTTTTATGACTGGCAAAGATAGTACAAAGATAGTCGCATGTATATAGTCTCCCAGTTGACTGGACTATTCGCCAGTACAAATATCGATTTAGTCTCCCACCTAGTTTCCAATTCATTTCCGGTAAACTCCCATCTCCTTTCCGAAATTAGGGACAGACGATTGAGGAGGGTGCAACACATAAGTTGAAGCCAAGTCCCTTCGACCTTGAACATCTCAGTGACCAGATTGAACCATTCCACGACCGACCCTAAGTTCCCAGCACTTCTGCCTCTGCCCATGGTCCATCCGACTTCCGCCTTTGGTCCTCGGCCCCATTATGGACCTCTACGCTAACCCGGATAGCCCTTTTGGAAGTACTAGCTAAGCGCCTGACATGCGGACTTAACAAGTAGGCGCAATGCATAATGTTGAAGCCAAGCCCTATTCAGAACCTTGCCATTGCCTCACCTTTGGGAGATTATTAATATTATGATTACATCCTTTTTCTACATTGTAACATGAACTACTGAAGTACAAGATCTTTATACTGCTTTCAAATCTACTAGGAGTTGATTAGATTCCTATAATAGAATAAGAAAGCTGAGGATCGTGAAAAGCGAGAATGGAAATACTATGCCCCAAATAATGATCTCCTCCATGACATTGGGGAGTGATGTGTCACTCCAATTCCCAACAGAGTTACCCTAAGGAACGTAATAGTAGATCGGATATAAGAGACTGAGTGGAATTGTGAATAAATAAAATTGGAGCAGAACATAAATGAAAGGATATTAAATGTAAATGAAGATGGAATGGAATAGCAAGCATATGGTGTGTGATGTAAATGGAATGAATGAATTGACAGGAGCATGTGACGCCAAGACGGATACATGAGGTGCATATAGTCCATGGGCTGAGGGCGTATAGTTGAATAGGCAATGTTAAGTCCACGTGTCAGGTGCTTAGCTAGTACTTCCGAAAGGACTATCTAGGTTAGCGTGGAGGCCCATAACGGGGCTGAGGACTGAAAACGGAAGTCGGACGGACTACGGATGGGGGTGGAAGCGCTGGGAACTTAGGGTCGGTCAAGGATTGGTTCAATCCGGTCACTGAAGTATTCGAGGTCGAAGGGACTTGGCTTCAACTTATGTGTTGTGCCCTCCTCGATTGTCTGTCCCTAATTTTGGAGAGGAGATGGGAGTTTACCGAAAATGAATCGGAAACTAGGTGGTAGACTAAGTCGATATTCGTATTGGCAAACAGTCCAGTCGACTGGGAGACTATATACATGCGACTATCCTTGTATTATCTTTGCCAGTCATAAAACAAGGAGAAAGGGAGTACAAGGGGTCAATAGGAAAGAAGAATAAGGGAGTAAGGTACATGATAGACTGGCGCATCAGTTATCAAGATGCGGAACCTTGGTTATGGGAATCGGGATCGGACTAGCGGGGACTCGGACATTACGGGAATGGGAACCGGAAAGTGATTGTTCATCCTTCAGTGGTCGGGGAGGTTTTGGAAACGGGGTAGGTGGTTGTGGGGGTTGGTATGGGTTTGTTGGGGGCATGGGATGTAACAGGCGAGCGAGGGCTGAGTTGGGCTGAGTGGGCTGGAATGAATAGTCAGGCATGCCAGCATATGGTTCCTGACAACAGAATGGAATTGTAAGCATATGGAGTATGACGTAAATGGAATGAGTGAATTGATAGGAGCATGTGATGCTAAGATGGATATATGAGGTGTATATAGTCTATGGGCTGAGGGCATATAGTTGGATAGATGAGTGAGGGCAGAGTTGGGCAGAGTTGGGCTGAGCGAGGTGAAATGAATAGTCAGGTATGCCAGTGTATGGGTCCTGACACCAAGCCACAATAAGCAATGGACTATGAAATGGATGAAGAAAACACACAGATCACCGAATTTAAGGCAAGAAAGGTAGAGAGGAAGCAGAAATGTGAGGAAGCAGAAGCTGCCTAGGTAGCTGAAGAAAAGGCCAAAGCTGAGGCCAAGGCAAAAGAGAAACCAGAAGCCAAGGCAAAAGAGAATGTAGAGGCCATGGCAAAGGTGGCAGAGGCTGTGAAAGCAGCAGCAGAAAAGGTGGAGGCCATAAAGAAAGCAGCCAAGGTGGATGTGGCTGCAAAAGCTGCAGAAGAAAAGCGTGTGGTCGATGCAGCTACCGAGGTGGCCAAAAAAAGTGGGTGGAAGAGGCCAAAGAGGCTGCAAAAAGAGCAGCAGAAGAGCAGGAGGCTGCAATGAAGGCAGCAGAGGTGGAAGCAGCAGCAGCAGCTCACACTGCCAAGGAGCAATGGGTGGCTAAGGCCACTGCTAAGGAGGTTGTCATGGCCATGGATGTCCAAGTGCCCATGACTGAGGGTACCAAGGTGCCTGGGACTTCAAAAGACATAGAGGTCCTAGTAAAGCATATGCATAAGTGGGGCAGGAGTGTGGGGGCAGGGCCCAGCAAGGGGCCTGGGATGAAAGGAAGAGGAAGGAGTGAGCAGCCAAATAGAGCCAAGGTGAGTGATAGTTTTTGTTGTTTTATTTTTATGTAGAGAGTGAGGAGGAGGATGAGGAGGAGATGCAACTGCTGAGGCAGACTGCTGCTATATGCCTAAGCGGGAAGGCAGCAGTAGTGGAAGTCTCACAGCCCAAGCTGTTGGTCAGAAGGCGGATAGTGGAGTTAGTAGAGGCCCTCCTTCAAGAGCAGAATAGGATGGAGAGGACATTGTTCCTCATGGTAGAGGGGGGTTTGGGAGGTTCAGGAGGAGTAGGTAAAAGGGAGAGTCCAGAGGAGGATAAACTGGACAGTGACAATGAGGGGAATAAGGGGGAAGAAAAGAGGAAGGAAAAAGATAAGGATGAGGATATGGGAGAAAATAATGAGACTTTGAAGTAGTCTCAAATAAAATTGTTTTTATTCTGTTATTTTTTGAGTGAAAAAATGGAAGAAAAATAAAGACATAAGAGAAGAAAGAAACAAGTAAACATGCTGAGATGTTTAGCTATTCTGGTATGATAAACAGAGGGAAAGAGAAGGTGATTGATGGACTGGGAGAAGTGTTGGGGATGGGTATGATTGTAAAGTCAGGAATAGAGAGATAGGAGGTTGAAGAGGAAGGGAATTTGGGATGGAAGTAAGGTTGGGATGATGTAGGGTTAGGATGGAGAGGAGTTAAGGTCAGAACAGAGGGAACAGAGGGAATTAAGGTCAGGACAGAGAGTGGAGAGGGGTAAATGGAGGGAAGTTTCAGGATGGAATGTCTTTGAGAGGGGAGATTGCATAGTTTGAAAGGTTTCTAGCTAGTTATTACCCTTCCTTTTAGGTAGATATCCTACCATCTAGTAAAAGTATCAGGTTCGAGCTGAGGAGGATGAAAAAAGGAGTGGTAAGAGCATATAATGTGAATATATGGAACAGATGAAGTGGAAATGGATAAGAAAGGACAGAAGAGACCCTGGCCAAACATGCCGAGTGGTGCTGCTGACTGAGAGGTCTCAGCTAGAAATTTTGCCAGCCTTTCTGGTATACAAATGTGCACAAAGGCAGTTACATTGACTAGGGCTATTGACAGAACTTCCAGTAATGGAACAGGATCCTGGATGAGGCTGTTAGAGTAGTGGCATGTGCCAACTAGACTAAGGCCATTGGAATGCACCTAAAGACGTTAGTGGTATTATGGAATATAATACTGCCCAATACCTTGGTAATCAATGGATTATAGTGGGTGAGTGAGTTGTGACCAAATATTGCTGACCAACAAATCTAGTGATATAACAGATGGATGGGCAGACTGAAATTGTCCTAACAGAAAAAAATCTAGTAGATATATCTATAGATTCAGTGATGACCGAATTAGCGGTACTAGATTAAAAGAATTCTAAGGGAGAATAAAACATAACAGGGATTTTCCAGAAGCAAATAAACTGTGAGTGGATGCTAATTCAATCAAGCATGCAAGATAGGTTACTGAGGATTTCAGTACTCAATCAAAACAGAAGAATTAAAAGAAAACAAAGAGAAGCAAAAGCATTGATCTAAACCTCACTACTGGCACTTGCCGAGTCAATGCAACTCTTGGTGTGCTTAGAGGCTAATGGATGGCAGACTAGTTTTCGGTTGCCATGGCTGATTCCTCAGCATTTGCATCTGAGGCATTAGTTACCTGAGAGATGGGATTGGAAGTCATAGTCACATAGGCCTTGGTTGCCTTAGGGCATTTGGTGACTTTGTGATTACTGGTGGCACAGAGGAGACACAGGTTATTATCCATGTGTCTTTGTCATTCTATTGGGAGTGTAGGGGAATCTTAAAAAAACACTGAATAAGGGTAGATGTAAAAGGCAACAAATTCCCACAGTGATGTGTTCTTTCAACTGGGCCAAAAGGCCACTATGCCAGGTTATCTGGCATTAGTCTGTGGACACTATTTAAACAGCAACTTGTTACATGTATTCACTAACCATTGCAATGGTATGTAACAGTACCTCCCCCTTAGGTACTGAGCCCTCAAGGTGCCACAGTGATAATATCTTAACAGGTTTCCCAGGCCTGTCTGTGGCTCCCCCCAAGCACTCTAATTACTGTTTGACATAGCAGACCCCCATGATGTCATGGACCATCATGTAAGCCAGGGTTCCTGGGGTCCAAGTGATTGCAACAACTCTCTAAATTATTGTGCACACAGGGATTTGAACCGCTGACCTTGGTCAACCTGGCATACTGTAAAAGGCAACAAATTCCCACAGTGATGTGTTCTTTCAACTGGGCCAAAAGGCCACTATGCCAGGTTATCTGGCATTAGTCTGTGGGTACTATTTAAACAGCAACTTGTTACATGTATTCACCAACCATTGCAATGGTATGTAACAGTAGATAGCAAAGTGCAAAAATATTAGAAAAGACTAAAAGTACAAAAAAAGAAGAACCTGTTAATGTAAGATAGCAGACAAACAGTTTCTGCTAAGGTCACGTGATGTGACAGTCATGGTCACAAGCACAAAAATTTTTGTCATTGAAATTTTTTTTTGTATTCTGCTATAGAGGATGGCGATTTTTTTTGGAAATAATAATTGAGATACATTATATATAACATCAGCCTTGTCTGACTTAGCTAAAATAGTATCTGGCATGATGCCAGATTCTTGTGCAAAATGGTGGATGTGTATTAAATCCACATGTCAGCGCTTAACTAGAGGCTTCCAGAAGGGTTTCTGGAGGGTTCTGAATGGTTTTCAAAGGGGGGCTTTGTGCTCTGGGGATGGAGGGGCTAAAGGTTGTGGGTTCGGGACTGGAAATGGAAATGGGATGGGGGGATGGGAAGCACCAGGGGTCTTGGAACTGTTCACGGTATAGGGTGGTACGAGTGGTTCGAGGTCACAGGGACTTGGCTTCAACTTATGTGTTGTGCCCTCCTCGATTGTCTATCTCTAATTTCAGAAAGTCGGAAAGTTTACCGGAACTTAATCAGAAACTACGATGCAGAATTAAGTCAATATTCATACTGGCAAATAGTCCAGTCAACTGGTGACTTATATACATATATCTAGTCTTGTACTATCTTTTACTGAGTAAAGACAAGGGGGGGGGGGAGAGTACAAGAGGCAATATAAAATGAAGAACAAGGGAGTGAGGTATGCAATGATCCTGCACGTCGTCTATCAATGGAGCAGAACCTTGACTTCGGAATCTTCAGAGGTTTGGAAATGTGAAACCTCAGAATGATGCATCAGAAATTGGAAATCAGTTATTCAGACTTTGAGCAATCAGAAAGGTCCTGGAAATGGTGCAGGTGGTTGTGGGGTTTAATGTGGGTTTGTTTGGTGGCATGGGCCATAACAGTATCCCTCCACTAGGACCGAGCCCTTGAGGTCCTAAGCTTAATTAGAGCGGTAATTAAGATGGACATTACTGTGGAGGTCTTTTGACTGTTTCCTGGGATGTATTGATCAATAAGCATTGGTGGTTTGTTTCGCCTATAAAAGGGGGTGTTCGCAGAACTGGAAGGGGCCTTTCCTCAATAGAGAACACGGATTCCCATCCTTTGGAAAACCTTGGGGATTTTTCCCACATCCTCCTTTATGGTTCAGGGTTAAGTGAGGTGCATTATTTGCATATCCTTGATGAGGAGTTGACCACTCTTTACGCCCATACCATTAGGGTCCGTGACTACTACAGTGAGTGGTGTCCTTGTCGGAGCCTCTCTCCTTCTGATTTTTCTGTAGCGAGCCATTATATGAAGCCATCACTGTCTGGGGCTGTTCCTTGTTGGGATTCAGAGCAGGATGTGACTTCTGGTGAGTCGGGGGTGGAAGCGAGTGGCTCAGAGGTACTCAGGCATATTTCCATGTATCTGATTCATCTGGATAAGTACTGGGAGGACCTGCACCAACTCTTGGACCTCTTTGTGTGGTATCATCGTCATATGTCCAGCTTGACGACTATCAGGATTGGCTTGGAGGATGTGAGGTTGTTGAGAGCCTCACTGATGTGTTAACATCATTCCTGACAGCAGATCGGGGGCTTGATACTTCTTTTCTAGATGATGTAGATCGGTTGCTTGTTCGCTTGGGTCACAGGTCAGGTGGTTCCGATGGGTGTCCGGGTTCAGCACAGGTTGAGAAGGGTTTGAATGGTTGGAATGAGGGTGTTGATTAGTTTTTTCTATATGATTGGTGTCGTGAATTTATGGTTTTAGGGGGTGTTTGAGTCTGGTTGAGATAAGGATTCCTAAACAAATGTGTTGTTTTCCAGATGTTTCCTCTTTCTTAGGGTAGATGCCCCATGGTTAGGGAACAGCATGGGTTACCTACGGGTCAAATGTAGGTGACCTGCACCCAACCCATGGGTTTTTTCCCATGGGTTGACAGGTGTCGGGTGCATACCGCACCCACATGCATGCAGTGCATACAGTGCATACGGCACGTGTGGCGCGTACGGCGCATATGGTGTGTGCGGCATGTACGGCACATACAGCATGTATGGTGCATATGGCACATACGATGCATATGACACGTGCGGTGCCTACAGCGCATATGGCATGTACAGCACATACGGCATGTACGGTGCATACAGCACGTATGGTACGTACAGCACATACAGTGTGTACGGTGTGTACAGCATGTATGGTGCGTACAGTGTGTACGGTGCGTATGGTGCATACGGTGTGTATGGCGCATACGGCATATATGGCACATACAGCATGTATGGCACATACAGCATGTATGGCACATACAGCACGTATGGTGCATGTGGTGTGTACAGCGCATACAGTGCGTACGGCACATATGGCGTGTATGGCACATATGGCGTGTACGGCACATATGGTGCATATGGCACATACGGCATGTATGACTTGTATGGCATGTACAACTCATATGGCACATTCGTCACGTTTGTAGTGTTGCATGCATGTATGGCACTTTTGTCATGTTCAGCACATCACATTCATGTTGGCACATGCACATATGCATAAGTTGCATTCGTGTCGGAGTTGATGCCCTGGGTTGGGCCCAGGTCACGGGTGCTCGCAGCTTGACCTGCACTCACACCCAAGGACACCCGACCCGGTAACCTGTGCAGGTTAGCCTGACCCATGCATTTCCCTACCCATGGTTGTCTAACTTCCATGGTTGGGGTCATAGTGGTCATGGAGGTCTTGGTCATGGCATTCGTTTACCGGATTGTCGCTTGGACAGTGGTAGTGTCATCGGGATTTGGGGGATGTCCTGCAATTTGAGTCTCAGTTGAATTGTGTTAATAGTTCAGTTCGTATTAACATTCTAACAAGAAGGGTTCTAGTTCTAAGAGAATCTACACATGATACCATTTGTCTAAGGGATGGTATGGGATTTCATGGTGTTTAGGGTTCTTCCTGAGCGGAGTTTTTTTGGAGGGTTGGATTGAGCACTGAGTGAAAACTACTGGCTCCATATTGCCAAGAATCAGTTAGGATAGATCTAAATGAGTAGTACTCAATGCCCTGTCAATCAACGGATCATAGTGGGTGAGCATATGGTCCTTGCAACTATAATTCTGACAGGGTTTGGAGGGTTGGAGTTTGGAGGGTTGGAGAGTGTTTCTACAGAAATAGGTCGAAATCTTTCGATGATTGGTCACTGGGGGTCATATTCCTGAAAAGGTTGGATGTGTTGTTTTGTTTTACATCCTTTGGCACAGTTGGTGTTCAATGTGAACAACTGGTGCTGGAGTTGGGAGCCTAGCTTCTTATTCCTTGGTTTCCAAAGCATCCGATGTCTCAGACTCTTCTTCAACCTCTTCCGTCACAGAGGCTGCTCGTCCTTTAGTGACTGTGGTGGTGGATCTTGGGCATTTCTTGGCTGAGTGGCCCGATCTACTGCAGAAGAGGCAGAGTGTCAAGATTCGGTGATGCCGAGATATCAGTTAAGTCCTGCAAACCATTACGGGGTGGCTAGGCTTCAACGTACTCATGCGTTGTGCCCTGCTGTTCCATGCGTGCCACTAATTTGGATAGTGAGAGGAGCCTTGAGAGGATGCCGAGGGCGTCGGCTCGAGCGAAGGACTTTAGAAATAGGGAGCAGACAAAGGGGTGCGAATCAATTGATATTCTGAGTGAGGAACTATCTACATACATCCCGCTACTTTTATAGTTAAGAAGCAAGATGTGGAACAGGGTGGTGTAAGGAATGGAGACAATAAGGTATGAGGCAACCACATGGAGGCATTGTCCACAGTGATCAGAAATAGAATAAGGAATGTAAGCGGAATTAGAATAATAGAGTATGGCTGAGAATAAGATAATGAAATGGTGGGCGGGAATAGAACAATAGAGGACGGCCTAAGATAAAACAATGGCAATGGCCAGGACAATGAGTGGCCGTCATGTTGTTTGGGGGAAATGGGTTAAGGAGTGGATAGGGGGTGAAGGAACAATGAAAGGGGATGTATGAGAGGAGTGGTCCATACAATGTACCGGGTATACTGAGTCAAGGCCATGTGGTAGTGCAAGATGATGTGGGTAAGGGCCGGTTGGTCGGTATTCCTGAGTGAGTTGGTGCTCGGTGTTGTGGGCTTGATACAGAGGTTTTGTTCGAAGTGGCGTTGCCATTCTTGTGGTGTAATTTTTCCATCTTTTCTGATTTTGGACAAAAGATCCATGGTAGTCCTGCTACCACTTGACAGGGTCGCAGGTTGGCCTACATTGGCCATCTTATTGCCCATGTTAGGGGCCGAATACATGGTCACGGGGATCCTCCCTCTGTTGTAGGGGTGGTCAAAGTTCCGGATGGAGGGGGGCTCTCTGGCAATTTCCAATCATCGCTCCCAATAGCAGGCATCGATGGATTGGGAAAGGAGGTGGAGCTGGAGCAAGGAGTGAAGCTTTCCTATTCTAGAGACCTCATCCTTGATCCTGCCAGGGAGTCCGTTGTAGAACTGGCGATAAAGTACAGCATCGCCCCAGTGGATGTGGGTGGCTAGTCGATTGAATTCAACTACATATTTTGTGATACACTAGTTATCGCACATGTGGAGGGTCTCAAGGTCTGGTTCAGCCTCTCCCTCTGGGTTGTGGGGGCTAAAGTTGGTTTTGAGTTCATTCACAAACTCCTCCTAGTCATGGAGCCAGTCTGGCTCATCAGGGGTGGAGAGGGCTGGTTCAAACCAGTCCAGGGCAGTACTGGTCAGGTATGACAGTATGTAGGTTACCTTGGTGCTCTCGGTGTTGAAAGCGTCAGGGTGGTCATGGAAGTTCAGTCTACATTACACTAAGAAGGCTTGTAGTTTCCTCAAATCAGATCCATCAAAGGTATCCAGATCCCAGACCTTGGTGGCATGGGGGGCTGATCTTCTGGGGCTGGCTAAGTTGCTTGCCAGCATAATGAGGGCCTGAGTGAGATTGGGCACAACATTGGGTCCTAAAGTAGGGGCCCCTCCTGGGTGTGTAGGAGATGGCGGTGCTGCAGCAGGTGGTGCGACATAGGGTTGGGCAATGGGGGGTGGTGCAGCGAGCGGAGGTATGACAGGTGGTATAACGAGTGGTGGTACTACGGGCGGTGGTGCCACAGGCAGAGGTGCAAAGGGTGGTGGTACATAGGGGGGAGATATGAATGGGGGGGTGCTGATGAGTCTGACAGCGCTACTGTGGATGGTCCTGAACTAGATTGCATCTCCAAGGGTGACGATTGTTGAGTAGCTGGGGGCTGGTTTACGAGGAACAGGTTGGTCAAATTTGAATGCAGGTATTAATCTGTGTCCAAGAATCTGGAATCAGATGAAGGCTCTAGGGGGTATGCTGGGGTCTGAGGCATCTGGAAACTTGGTCTGGGGGCGGACAGTTCTCAGGGGACAGATATGCAGCAGGCAGATGCCTGGGTGATTGTCTGCATAGCTTGTGAACATGTGATAGGTCTCATGCTTAATGACAATCAGGAGTGTGAGTACAAATATACTGTTAAATCCACATGTTGGTGCTTAGCTAGAAGCTTCCAGAAGGGTTTCCGGAGGGTTCTGAATAGTTTCCAAAGGAGGGTTCATGCTCTGGGGATGGAGGGGCTAAAGGTTGTGGGTTCAGGACCAGAAACAGAAATGGGATGGGGGGACAGGAAGTGCTGGGGGTCTTGGAACTATTCACGGTATAGGGTGGTATGAGTGGTTTGAGGTTGCAGGGACTTGGCTTCAACTTATGTGTTGTGCCCTCCTTGATCATCTGTCCCTAATTTCGGAAAGTCAGAAAGTTTACCGGAATTTAATCGGAAACTATGACATAGAATTAAGTCGATATTTATACTGGCAAATAGTCCAGTCGACTGGTGACTTATATACATGTATCTAGTCTTGTACTATCTTTTATCAAGTAAAGACAAGGGGGGGGGAAGAGTACAAGGGGCAATATAAAATGAAGAACAAGGGAGTGAGGTATGTGATGATCCTGCACATCATCTATCAAAGGAGCAGAACCTTGACTTTAGAATCTTCGGAGGTTCAGAAATGTGGAACCTCGGAATGATGCATTGGAAATTGGAAATCAGTTATCCAGACCTTGAGCAATCAGAAAGGTCCTGAAAATGGTGTGGATAGTTGTGGGGTTTAATGTGGGTTTGTTTGGTGGCATGGGCCATAACAATGTGACAGTTGAGTCATGTGACCTTAGCAGAAATGGCCGGCTGCAACAATAATACCCTACTCTACCTGTGGGAATGTCTTTCTATATATGGAATATTTCCTTATATAGGTGATTACATCAGTACAAAAATTTTATGACCGAAATTTTTTTGACAGTGTCAGACTGCTTAAAAAATGTGTTTATGAATTTTGAGAAGATGTTTGAAAGTTTGGATATACTACACTTGCAATAGTGATTTTTTTCAAAAATTAAAACCAACAATATGTACATATAGTTCCATGCCATTGATCTGTAGTCTCAGAATAAATTTTTTGTCAATGCTGCCAGATCCTTGTGCAAAATGGCAAGCGTGATACTTGAGTCACATGACCTTAATGGAAACCGTTTGTCCACTACCTTACTCTTAATGTCTGCTCAATTAACATTTGTTTTGCTAATTAACTTGGTCTATTCTGTTTAAATATTCTCTATTAGACTTTTCTCCAATCTTCTAGTGGTTCACAATATTTATTAATCCTTTAATAATCCTTAATGCAACATCTATTGTTTACCACCGAAGGTTTGGCCTGAAATTCAAACTCTACTTTCCAAAATGTCGGGCTCTAGCCAGATTCAAGCCCAGAGCCAAGGTGCCAGTTTTCCTATAGAAACACAGCAAATATTAGCCTGAGACACCCCTGTCTTATACAAATATTATAGTGAGACAGCAGGCTGTGCCTACACTGCCTCTGTCTTTAATCACAAGCCAAAAACTGGTCTACAATCCCCATTTATGTCAAGCTTTGAGAGTGCCGAGATGTCGGATGGAAATGGCCAAGTCCTACAGGCTAGAAGTAGTGGCTTTGGCTTCAACATACTTGTGTGTTGTGCCCTACTCTTCCGTGTGTGCCACTGATTTGTAGCAGACAGGGTACTTGGGAGGATGTCGATAATGCTGGCCTAAGTAGAGAACTTTAACAGAGGAGGAGAAGGTAGAAGGGCCTAAGCCTAGTTGATACCCAGAATGAGGAAATATGTACATACATGCCCTACTTATATAGGTTTAAGGAGCGACATGTGGAATAAGGAATGTGAGACAACAAGGTATTCAGAGCATGTAGGTATTGCCCACAAAGAGTAAAATTAGAAAGAAGGGATACAAACAAAAATAGAACAATAAAAGATAGGATAATAGAAATGTGACCAAGGATAGGACAATAGAAAGTGCCTGACTATAAAACAATAGTTACAACTGAAGATAAAACAAGGACAGGAAGTCCTGAGGTGAGGTAGATTGAAGGATGAGGGGTATGGGTGGTGGATGTGCCAAGCCGAAACCGGCATACCAAGTGACTTTGAATGCAGTATGGACACTTATGCATGGACGTAGGATGACTGCTCAGTTGGCACTGCCGAATTACCGGAGTTTGGTATGTGTACCTGACAATTTATTGCTAAATAAAGAAAATTACCTAGGAAACCAGTAAGTCATATCTCAGAAAATAACTCACAATTAGAACTTCTATTTTAGCTGTGACTCATTCCAGTCATGTGACTTCACAAATGACTCATTATGTCTCAGATGGCATGAGTCACTAGATTCTGATTGGACAAGGACAGTTTTAGGGATATAAAGTAGATATCAGAATGTACCCTAAATTCTGAGACAAGATGCATGTGATTCTTTGACACGACTCATTCCCAGGAACTGTGATCCTATTGGCTTGTACTATAAATAGTTAGGAGATACTTTAGCTTACTAATTGTCCTGTAAAGAGCATGTGACTCTAACCACATCTACAAAAACTTCCAAAATCCCGTTACCCACACACACACAACACAAGGAGATAAATAGAACATCTCTAGTAGACAACATATACATTCACATCGATCTCCCAAAAAGAGGCGAACGAAAAAGGTCATGCCAACAGCCACAGACCAACATTCACCTCCCACGTCACAGCAGGGCGGTCGGACCAGAGCTTCCAACCAGCCCGCTCACTCGAAAAGCAAAGCGGAGCTCCTGGCAGACCCCAACTCCCTCATTCGTAACAAAGACAACGCCCGCACTTTTCTCAACAGAAACGGCTTCCTCCCGAAAGAAGATGTGCCGTCGCTAGAGCAGCTCAGCTATGTCCTGCTATCCATAGCACACAGCCCAGGTGCAAAGCTAGTACAGGAGGGGGCCAGGGCAGTGGCAATAGTCATGATGGACAGCGCAGCTAAGAGCACAGCAACTATGATGACGCAATACATTGAGAAAAGTCTAACCCCCTTTCTTACTAGGCTCAATGATACTTTAGATGCTGCCAATGAAACCATGGAGCAAACAAAAGCGGCAGCAGAGCAAGCTCAGAAGGCAGCAGGAGAGACAAGTGAAATGCACCATGCATGAGAGATGGGGATGGGCGGTGTGACAACAGACATGACATATGCAGCAGCACTACAAGGCAACATCCCGCTCTCTCATCCAAGCAATCTAGCAAAAGTGAAAGCAAGGGAATGCCAGATCCTGATCGATAAAGAACCGAGCGCAGAATAGAATGCCCTAGCCACACTCTCAGAATTAGAGCTAGTCACTAAAGCCAATGAAGCAATGGCATCCCTCAAAGAACTCAGGGAAGATGTAGAGGTAACTTTCATTGGAGCCAAAATACTAACAAATGGGGGGGTGATACTAGATCTCAGCAAGCCGCAGGGAGCCAAATGGATCCAGGCACACAAAAAGGCCTTCATCGAGAAATTTAGTGCTACCTCAGTGGTAAAAGACAGAGCAGTATCAGTACTTGTGGAATATGTTCCAATCACTTACTCACCTGACGCTTTAGCAGAACAAAGAAAGATTGAACGCGACTCTAAATTACCAGTCAACAGCCTCATCTCGACACGCTGGATAAAGCCCACACACAGGCGGACTGAAGGCCAACGATCCGCACACCTGATAGCAAGGTTTGCCACTATAAGAGCAGCAAACCTAGCCATTAGAGATGGAATGATAATAGCAGGAAAGCGGACATGGGCGAGAAGGATGAAGCGAGAGCCCCGCCAATGCCTTAAGTGCCAGAGGTATAATGCAAGACACATGGCAGCAGACTGTGGAGAGCAAGACACCTGCGGCACATGTACTAAAAACCACAGAACAGCAGACTGCGAGCAGACTGATCCAACCCAGTTCAAATGCGTAAACTGCAACACACAAGGACATGCGTCGTGGGACTGCACATGCCCTAGCTTCAGAGCTGCCTGCCAGACAATTGAAAAGGTGGATCCCAAAAATACATACAAGTATTTCCCTGATGAAGACCCGTGGACCTGGGAGCAACAGGGGCAGGGGAGACAGCCAGAGGCCGCTGAAGAGCTGCTCAGACAGATAAGCTCACAACAGCAGAACACGCAACCAAACACGCAGGAGCATGCGAAGGGGCAGAAAGAAAGCACACATGGGTGGGGCCGGCAGCAGGAGAGAAGGAGCAACCCAGAAATTGGCCACAAAGATCGAGGATGGAACAGACAAGATTCCCGACAGAGAACACTCGATGACTATGGGATCGGAACTGACCTAGTGACAAGACACTATCAAGATGAACACAACAATAACATTGACGTCCATCAACAATGAGTGACAACCTCAGCATACCAAAACAACTACGTGTTAGACAACAAAATGCCAACAAATCCCTTACAGCCACATCTGACATCCTCGCAAGCTGCTCTCCAGAAAAATACGACATCCTCGCATTACAAGAACCATACATAGACTTCCTTGGAAATGCTAGGGCCACGCCACATTGGTATACAATATACCCAAAAACCCACTATCATGATAGAGAAACATGCACAAGGTCGATGATACTAGTAAGTAAGAGGATAGCGATGAGTGTATGGATAGCACTGGATGTGGGCACGCCAGACATAACAGCAGTCAAGCTTAGGACAAGCATCGGTACAGTAATACTATACAACTTATACTGTGATTGTAAGAATTCTGACAGCATTCACAACATGTGGAGGCATTTACAGGAACAAAGGCAGACAAGCAATGCAGCACAGGACGATATTGCAGGGAAGTTGTGGGTGGGGGATTTCAACAGACATCATCCACAGTGGGACGACACCCGAAACTCACACCTGTTTACACGACATAATCTGGATGCGGCTCAACAACTAATCGACATCACCATTGAATATGACTTGCAAATGGTATTGCCAAGAAACCTACCCACATTGACAGCAATGTCCACGGGCAATCAAATGCGTACAGACAATGTCTTCCTGTCTACATCGATGATCGAAACCTTAGTCAGCTGCACCTCAATTCCGGAAGAGCAACCAGCAAAAAGTGATCACTATCCAATAGACACATTAATCGATATAAACACTACCAAAGCAGGCGAAACCCATAAGGCAAACTACCGCCAGGTTGATTGGAAAGAGTTCAATAAACAACTGGCGAGCAAATTGAGCGACAGCATAACTAAAATTATACCAGCGAGGGCATCTGAGTTTGAACACAACCTAAAGGCCCTCACCACTGCAATCCTAGACACGGTGGAAAGCCAAATACCCAAGACTAAGCCTTCCCCTTTTATGAAACGTTGGTGGTCATTGGAACTAATGCAACTCAGAACAGAAGCCAGAAGGTTAGGAAGATAATCATATGCAAATAGAAAATACCCCACACATGAAGCACACCAGAAGTACAAGGCAGCCAGAAACAAGTATGGGAGCATGATAGAGAAGTCAAAAAGGGATCACTGGGAGGATTTCCTAGAAGGTATCGATCAGAAAACTATCTGGACGGCACACAAATATGCCGCAGCAGACCCATCAGATGGGGGGCGAACGCGAGTGCCCACTCTCACAACCAAATGCAACAATGGAACCAAGCTGGTGGCAAGCACGAACGAACAGAAAGCCATCATGCTCTTTGACACCTTTTTCCCAAAGCATAACTCAACAGATGCAAGCATTTCACCCAGCCACCGATACCCCCTGGAAGCCTTCTCTTTTTCCCCAATCACCGATGAACAGATAATGCATGCCATATCGAGGCTCAACCCCTTTAAAGCACCAGGTATAAACGGGATCCCTAATGTGCTAATCAAACAATGCGCCAACACACTAGTCACCTACCTAGGCCCACTATTCAGGGCAACTTTCAGCCTCGGCGTATATCCTGAACAGTGGCGCGATTCCATCACACGTGTACTACGCAAGCCGGCAAAACCAGACTACACAGTCCCAGGTGCATATCGACCGATCACATTGTTGGACACTATTGGAAAGGTATTATCATCATGTGTAGCTGAAGATCTGGTGAAAATGACAGAGCTCAATCACCTCCTTCCCAATAACCACTTCGGATGCAGGCCAGGTCGTACCGCTACCGATGCAATCCACTACACGATTAGTGCGGCAAAGAATGCATGGAGATGCGGTAAAGTGCTAGGGCTCCTCTTCCTGGACATCAAGGGAGCCTTCCCTAGCATTATTTTAGACAGGCTAATACACAATATGCGCCTAAGAGGAGTCCCTTCAGA
>QLPG01006468.1:0-11805 GCA_003314385.1 Gomphus sp. MG54
TGAATAGGTCGCTTCGTCGTAATATTTGTGACTTGGACGATGGAAATATTGGGACACTCGCCCATGAAATCACAAATCCTGACGTCATTCCGGAGGCCCTCCGATACTCCTGTGTGCATTGGGCAATTCATTTTCTAGAAGGGTTGTCCCCTGCTGAACCGTCAACGATTCTCGATTCTGTTTGTGAATTCGCCGATAACCATGTCTTGCACTGGTTCGAGTGCCTCAGTGCATTTGGCGAGCTAGAATCCGGAGTCAAGTCCCTTCGCAAGGCAAAGGAGGCAATATCAGTGAGTTCACCGATTGGAGACAAATTCTCGCTCACCAATTTGTCAGAAATATCGTATAACCCACAATAATCATGGGTTGCTGTTCGATGATGCTCGTCGATGCCTCCAGATGGGATCTGAGTCGATAAGCCACCACTGCCTCAACACCTATCGCTCGGCATTCACATGGGTTCCTAAACAGTCCCTACTCCGACAGAAATATGCGACATCCTTATGCAGTGGACCTCCAGCTAAAGTCGTTGTTGGTCTGGAATATTCATGGGGGCTGACATCCGAGCATGTCATGCGACACCGTGCAGCCGTAACCTCTGTGATGTTCTCTAGTGACGGCAGCCGAGTTGTATCTGGGTCAGCGGACAAGTCTGTTCGTATTTGGAACACGGCTACGGGCGAGTTGGAACACAGACTGGTGGGGCATTCAAACTCGGTGCAATGTGTTGCCATCTCGCATGATGGGACACGTGTCGTGTCTGGTTCGTCAGACGCCTCAGTGCGGCTCTGGGATGCATATACAGGAGAAACGGTGCGCACATATGAGGGACATTCGCATGCAGTGCAGTCTGTGGCTTTCTCACCTGACGGGATGCGTGTTGTGTCTGGGTCGTGGAAGTCCATTCGGATCTCGAGTATCGTTGCCGGGGAGACAGAGCGGGAATTAGAGGGACATTCCGATTGGGTGCAGTCCGTGGCTTTCTCGCCCGATGGTACACGTGTCGTGTCTGGGTCCTATGATAAGACAGTGCGAATCTGGAATGGAGCCAAGGGAGAGACAGAGCGCATATTGCAGGGTCATGCAGATTGGGTGACATCTGTCGCTTTCTCGCCAGACGGGTCACGTGTTGTGTCTGGGTCCTTTGACTGCTTAGTCCGTATCTGGAATGCTACCAGCGGGAAGATGGAGCACATACTAGAGGGTCATCCGAGTCCGGTGATGTCTGTTGCGTTCTCGTGCGACGGGACACGAATCGTGGCTGGCTTTGTTGGCTGTTCGATTTGCATCTGGAATACGGGGACAGGAAGAATCGAGCACGTGATTAAGGGACATGCGAGTCAAGTGTGGTCTGTTGCATTCTCTTGCGACGGGACACAGATCGTATCTGGGTCTGTGGATTGCTCTGTCCGGATTTGGAATGTGAGCAAATTAAAGACAGACCGCGGATCAGGCACAGCTTCACGTGAAAGAACACGCATCTCATCCAAGCTATCTCATATTTTGCATGTGATTCCGGGAAAGAGAAGACGCCGAGTGACAGGACATTCCAGTGCAGTGCGGTCAGTAGCATTCTCGCCTGATGGCGCACGGGTGGCTTCTGGGTCAGAACACAACTCAATTCGGCTCTGGAATGCCAGCACTGGAGAGGTGGAGCGTGTGCTCGAGGGTCATGCTGGTGATGTGAATTGTGTGGCCTTCTCCCCTGATGGGAAGCGAATCGCGTCTGGTTCGGGCGACAAGTCGGTGCGCATATGGAGTGTGCCTAGAGGCAAGTTAAAGCACACACTGAAGGGCCATTCAGATTGGGTGTGGTGCGTGGCATTTTCACCTGATGGGACACGTGTGGCTTCTGGTTCGAGGGACCACTCTGTCCGGATTTGGAATGCCACGACAGGGAAGGTGCAGCACATACTTGAGGGATATTCAGATGACGTCCTGTCTGTTGCTTTCTCGGCTGATGGTGCACATCTTGTGTCTGGTTCGGATGACGGCTCAGTCTGGATATGGAATACGACTACCGGGATAGCAGAGCATAGACTCGAAGGAGATAGCCATGATGTAACATCCGTTGCCTTCCTGTTTGGTGGAACGCAAGTCGTCTTTGGGTCCTCTTATCTTTCAGTGCATATCTGGAATTTCATCACCGGTGAATCGACTCAATTGGCCAAATCCGCATCCATCGCATTGCCAGACGGAAGCCGAGTCACCCACATCTTCCAAGGTGCATTTCAACTCGTTGCCCCAGAGGAGCATCTTGTGTCCCTATCTTTCAGTGAGGACTGGATTATTACAGACCCTCCGTTTCTACCTTGCTATTTCCCCCCTGAGTTTCGTGGTTTCGAAAAATTTTCATTCTCTAAATCCAAAGCATGTTTTGGATATATGTCAGGCCAGGTTGTTATCGTAGATCTTAATCCTGTCCAGCCCTAATTTGCTTTCTAATAAATCATATAACGCTGACAACACATTATTGTTTTCCTAAATTTCTGGTTACTCTAGCTTCATCTGTTGTGCTCATACTTCACTCATTTGACATTAATTAATGTTAGAGATTGAGAAAAGGCACAGATATGTTTGGCTCAGCACTCCATGGCCCACTGAGGTCAGTTAGGGTCTTGGTCCGATGGATTATTCAAATAAGGTTTGGTGCGATATATCGGCCATAGGGACATGAGTCCCAGGTAGCAGCTGATGCAGGTGACACACTCACCAGTCCGGCTCCTGCTCTGATCAAAGGTGTTCCACAATCTTGTCAGAAAGGAGGAAAGGTTCCCAAGCGACGATATACTTGCCGCTGCGGCCCTTGTCCAAAATCTGATCTCTATGGCTGGCATTGCCTCCTTGTCTAGACATGAACTATCTCCAATTGATTCAGTTCTCACTCTTCATCCTACTGATGATCATCATATCAACATTTTTCATGCCTCATTTCATGAACTTGTCGTAGATCCCCAATGCTGCAAAACATGATGATGCAAGAAACCATCAAATGCTTACTGTCAGGTGCCTTCAACTCTGGAATAATATGCTATCCGTGGGATGGACGCAAAGGCTGAATGTGATTGCTACATGTACTGTTGGTGGGTCGATATATTTATATCACCCTTTGACCCTTTGCACCTGCAGCGGAAAATGTGAATTTGTTTGGAGTCTAACCTCCTGAATCAGCAAGCATGCTTACTGATAGTGATTTGTTTCCAGTCTTGGTGTATTCCCCTCGAAGATTTGGACCATGGATTGGAGGGAAAGACCTCCGAAATCACACTTTTTGGCAGTGGGAGAAGGTTGTGTCGAAAGCAGAGACCAAGGTGTTGAGTTGGCAAGGTCTACTAATAGAGGCTATGCCAGCATCAGAACATGAGAAATCAGGAGCAAATATAAATGCATAGATTAAGTTGCAGATTGTGAGTTTACTAAGATAATATTAAACACAATTTTAATTTTTAACATCTGTCTGTAGTGTTGTTATCTTCCCCTAAATGGAGCAATGCCTTGGCCATGGGTTCACACGGGACATTAGTAACTTACTTGGAGACATTCATAGCCTGTGTATCAGTAGGCTGGTATCATGCTACTCATATTTTGTTTCGAATGGTGGTCTTATTCAATGAAGCAAGTATTGCAAGGTAATTTATGACTGCTGCTGTCATACCATACTGATATTACAACCAAGTTTGGCACTGAGAAGCTCATTGACTCTATGTTCATCTCATTGTCCTGTGTTCATGAAAATTTGTAAGAGACCTGCTCATTGCAAAATAACCCAATTCCAGCAGCAACCAGTGAATGTCAAGTTTGGGATTTTAAGACTCCAATGATCAACCAGAACCCTTGAAGGCTTAATCCACTATGCCAACCTCTAAGCTTGGCAAGTGTATTGAACACTTGAGCAGTAAGGTGCCAGAGAAGTGAGGATATCAACGAGCTTAGCTATTCCAAGACAATTATCTCAGGTGGAAGGGTCGGTTGTGGGTGTGGCTGCAGTGGCAAGGTAAGGACAGAGTTAGTTGAAGAGAGACTGCAGAGGTGATGTTCTCCAACAGGAGAAGATGCCCACGAAGGATTGAGAACAGCATTTAAAGACTGGGCATCGACGAAAGGAAGATGTTCAACAGAGAACAAGAGGGCGTCGTCGTTAGCATATAGTTCAAATAACCGAGGAAGGTTGAGCAGGCTCTCCGCAACATGTTGCCTGGTAGGTGTCGGTGAGAGGGAGCATATGGGAATTTGTGGTTCATTCCCTGTGTCCCAGTTATTCTCTGCTGGCCATTCAGAGTATGAGGGATAAGTGGAGAGATGTGGGAAGAGAGGGGAAAGAAAACTGTCTTGAAGAATATGCTGAGAAGCTTTTGTAAAACTCAACAATGGCAGCGCTAGCTTTATCAAAGAGTGAAGGGGATGGCTCAGGAGCCGTCCCAGACATGGAGGAACTCATACCGGGCCTGACCATGTCAAGTAGATTATTCAATTCTGCACAATGCAATGTGGAGTGGTGAGCAGGAATGTGAAAGTATTAGAGATATACAAATCCTTGGGATCACTGTGTGAAAGGCATAGGGAGTTCAAGACTTGCACAAGCCCTGTACGGATCTTGAGCTCCAACACGGAAAGCCGCTCATGCAAGACATGGCCTGCATCGAGGAGATCCAACACAAGCTGTATTGTGCCCCAATCATCGGCGGTGTAGTCAAGCTCTTCAAATGTATTGCCAGAAATATTCGGAGATGAAGATGCGACAGTCGATCCCCTGGATGTTCAGAGTGCTGTCTGAGACCACTCAAGGAAGGAAGAGAATATATAGTAGAGCAAATGAATAAGTCCAAATGCCCCATAGCCGTGGTTAAAATCCATACATTGACCCAGTGATTCTTTGGCCATCAAGAAGACATAAGTGCACGCGAAAACCCCTCACACGGTCAGAGTCAACCACACAGTGAACCCGTTGAGATAAGTCTTGCAGAACCCAAAAGCTCTGTCCAGGTGTTTTTTCTCTAACGATTCATATTCTGCTGAAAGTCAATGAGTGGCTTGAATAAAAATTCATCCCACCCTCCTCCGGTTCCTGTAATAACACTACTACTGACAGCGGCATGAGACTGCGGGGGGACCAACTTCCAGGAAATTGACAGGCATCTGGACAATCACCATGAGTGATACTTGGAAAATTCATCTCCATGGGGCACCAGTGTCTGAGGGGAGAACAAGGCAGCCAACCTTCTCTAAAAATTTGTCAGTGGCCACATGAAACTCCTCTGCCATGGGAAAAGCCTTGATGAGCTCTGGAAGAGCCAAATGCCTGTAACACTCTGAAACCCCTGAGAGGCCCCGTCAAAGAGAAAATGTCAGAGCATTGATAGTATATGGATTGAAATGAAAGTACAAAAGGTAGGTTGTGGATCCAGAAAAATCGAGCACAAAGACATTCATCCTTCATTAATGAGAGTGAGAAACTCTGGAAACAAAGAGCTAAAAAAACTCAAGAGAAAATGATGGGGGCAGACTCTGGAAGAGGAGGATTGCCATATACATCAAGTAGAGATGTACCTCTCCATTTCTGAATAACTGTGGCACGATGAGAACCATTATAGTAGTTATGAAACTCAGAGTCATGCGGAATATTGAAGAAGATACCGTAGGGACTCTTACATGAGGTCAGTCCCATGTATTAATAGCTGCAACCAACACACAGCTGGGAGATGCCTTGAGTTAGTTCTGGAGACTGATTTTGAGGCCACGACGGACCTCATACCTACTATATTTTAGGAAACAACCATGCTCTTGCTCGCTCCAGCAAGCCTCTCCGCAGCCTTCTCATACTGGAGCTCTGCAGGAAGTAATGTGACCTCAGATTCCAGGGTGCTTCAACTTTCTGCTTCTCGAAGGAAGTCACGGGAGGCCTCCATGTGACTCTTGACAGTGTCAAGATACACCAGATGTTCAAGAGCTTTGGTTGTCTCAATACCACTAAGAGAAGAAGAGATGTGGCTCTGTAGAGAGGAGAGTGCGAGCTCAAGAGTGAGGGTAGATTTCCAAAGGAAGTGGAGGTGATAGGTTAAGCAAGGGACTGCTCTGGAGATATCATCTATTGATGATTCTAACTGGCTGGAAGTGTGCTGAAAAGTAACCCCGAGTGGAGTAGCGAGTGTTGGAGTTACAAGTGGTAGAAGCTACTTATAGTATTAGTAAGCAACTGGTACAGTAGCTTAAGCTTCTATATGCAATGGCCAGCTACTATGCGACTAGTACCCTGGCTGCACTCTATAGTTGCAACAGGTTATGGGCCCTGCCATAGGACTTGTTCCCAGTTTGCAACTGGTAAACCTAGCTGGCCAGGACTAGGCAAAAGTCCCGGGGGTCAACTCATGGCATTCACAGTAGGAACGCACTCCGTACAAACATGGCACCCTACCCACTTGGCTTAGTAGGATCCAGGGAGTACAGGACACAGGCATGGATGGCCATAACAAGATATCGACCAGCACGTTGGGACCACATTACCGATCCCAACATGTAAAGCCCTGCTGTGACCAGCAGGCACTACTCAAAACTACCCTACAGAAAAACTTCCTTCACATGCTGCTGGAAAGACAAAGGTTCTATTCAACCCCTACTACTGTTACACAAGATCAACGATATGCTGGTCGCAGATGAATATGGTAAACCAGTGGACATACTCTATTGCAGAGGATATACATGAGCACACAAGGCAGAGGGAGACTGCTAAAAAGGGCCAAGGGCTATCAGTTGATTGCAAGACAGAAGGTAACTGTGTAAATACCAGAGGCAGACCAGGGATCACACACAGCAGGATGCTGTACAAATGGTCCGGTAGGTGATCCATGTTGGAAAAGAATATTGAGCATCATCCACACACACACATTCTACTTCACTCACTCAACATCATTGTCATATCAGAATCCCAAACATGAGACGAGATGAGTAAACTGGGAAGCCCGAGAAATATACAAGTCATCAATACACAATTAAACACAGTGAAGGAGACACGAGTCAAATGAGTTGAACCAGCAATGAGATGTACAATGATCCTATATCACAATGATATATGTTATCCAAATAACACCAAAACAAGAACACGCTACAACCACATAAACCGCTGAGTAACATCAGATGGACTACACATACGGACTACATTAGGACTATTTCTTTTCACTTCCCCTTATCGCTATTTCGGTAAAACAGATAAACATAAAAGTTTCTTTCAACTTCCATTGCTAAATTCCCTCAATACAATTTCACAGGAGAACGTTATCACATGTCGTCTATCTCCTCATACAAGTCAAGTATCACATGTCATAGTTAGCTCCTTTACTCCTAACAGTCTATGTATTTAAACAAGTTTGTACAACACAATGTACACCAGTTTCACTATCACACAAGTCAGAGAAAAACCGCACATCTTAGAAATCATTCTTCACTCTTTTCTTATATATCTTATTTTATTCCTTACACATAATATTTTAGTGCAATGGGCAACTTTATTTTGCTTGACATCTTAATTCTTAATAAACCAATGGACCATAAACAGGGAAAACCTATTTGCTTGACCAGGTGTGGGTCTACCAACCACAAGACAGAAGGCAACTGTATAAAATCGCCAACAGTGCATGCTCAGCTACCAGTGCAATAGGAGAACTGTATGGACACTCACTGGAAGACTATGCAACCGAATATGAAACTGACCCAAGTTTCCATTGCCTGCCCAGGTCAACAACCTGCAACTCAAGGTTGCAGTGCACATGTTGTTGAGGGGGTGAGATAATGGAGTGCAATGGAAATGGGCCAGATGCAGATAAAACAACCATAGACATCGCCACATGTACCGCTGTATCGGCAAGATTGAGCCATGAGGCAACCACAGCCATCATGCAAACACAAGTGTTGCTGCACACTGAAGAGAACCAAGCACCGAATGATCAGGCGAGGGAGCCACCACAGAGAAGGCTCGAAGCGTCATGTACCATTGAGTACATCGTCAAGGTGGAGTCATCGAGGCAAACCACCATAGATCCTATACAGAATGTGAGAGATGCTGTAACTTGGAGAGAGTTGGACGTGACATGCCGGCAACAGCAAAGGCTGCCAGATTTACTGGCCTAATGCATGCTGTGATGCATGCTGGCCATGACACAATGAGTGTGGCCATCCCCACATGCATTGGATGCGACATGATGCATGCTGGCCATGACACAATGAGTGCAGCCATCCCCACGTGCATTGGATACAATGTGACATGTGCCGACCATATGCTGGCCACACCAGGAACCCTACCTATAACCACCACTAGGCCATGCCAGGTTGCGATGACATGCTGGCATGGATGCATGCAGTGTGAGGTGCAGAGGACCAGAAAGGATGGGAGGTGGAGCCACTGGAGAAGTGGAGGGGCTAGAGGGGATGACCAAGGAGTTAGAGGCCATCCATGGCAACAGATGGCAGGACATACATGTAATGAGAAGATGAGTGCATGCACCTTAACAAGGCAGTGCTGTAGCATACCACCATTATATCTCGACAACATCTCTGCCATTATCTATGTGACACCTTTGACCCCGATGTATGTGACAGTACCACACACCTCTACCATGATACCATGCCATACCACGATGATACACCAGCACAGATGCAGCATGCGGCTGACACATACCAGGTGAATGGAGTGTAAGCTGGAGCTAAGGGGATGGAACTGGAGCAGGAGCTGGACCCAGGGACTTGAGAGCTAGAGCCCAGGGGAGGTGCAATGCAACCCTGCCCATGGGATGCCACGCTAGAAAGTACAGGGACTGGGACCAGCATGCAGACGTGGTTGACAAGTTTACAGCAGTCCTACAAATGACCTAGAGGAGGTTAGAGGAATTCAGCCACTTGAAACTAACCACCAGCATTACTAAGCGCCATTTGGAATCTTATTGGCAAAGCAGTATGTACTACACTGCTACACACTTACCTTGCATGGATGCAAAAGAGAACAAGTGTACACTTCTATGCTTGAGGGGGTGTGTTGGAGTTACAAGTGGTAGAAGCTACTTACAGTGTTAGTAAGCAACTGGTACAGTGGCCTAAGCTTCTATGTGCAAAGGCCAGCTACTATGCAACTAGTGCCCTGGCTGCACTCTATAGTTGCAACAGCAAGCCACCAGGAGCACCACAAGCTTCAGAGGCACTCTTCTGGACACTGTTATCCACCAAATCATTTATCCACTCAGCAATGTCTCCATTCTCTTCAAGCAATTCCAGAAGATCTGATGATAAGGGTAGGACTGTACTCATATCCGTAATAGTTTGAAGCAGTGTCTGATTACAGTAATAGGCAACTCATGATGGTGGCAGACTAAAATTACACAATTAGCTATAATTAGCTAACTGTTGTCCCGCATTGGCAGACTCTGCAGATTCTTGCCCAAGTGCAGATATTATATCCCTCTACAATCAATATACATTGCCGTTTTAGTATACAAATTATAAGATATTATGTCCATCTACAATCAATATACACATTGCTGTTGCAGTACACAGATTGTATTACTATCCTTTGCAAAAACCCTCAATATTGTCAAAATCTACATTTTTATGTAAGGGTGGTTTTCTCCTAATCCGTCATAAGAGCAACAGGTGACGTCAATATGGCTATCACCAACAGTGTGTTGCTGTCTTCAATGTTTCGAGATCAAGAACAGGCATGGATATTTCCTGCCTAGCCTTGATGGCCAACTGGAGTCAGTTTCAGAGTTATGAACAGTAAGATGGATTATTCGAATAAGCTTCGGTGCGATATATCAGTCATAGGGACGTGGGTCCCAGGAACTGGCTGACACAGTTGACACGCTTGCCAGCCGGCTCCTCTCCTGACCAGGAACAAGGCGTTCCATGATCTACTCAGCGAGGAGGAGAGGTCCGCAAGAGACGATACACTTGCCGCTGCGGCTCTGCTCTATACTCCGCTCTCCGTGGCTAGCATTGCCATCTTGCCTAGACATGATCTATGCCCATTGAATTCAGTTATCCATCTTCAGCATTATCTATCTTCAGCACACTGACCCTGATCATTTCAATATTTTCATGCTTTGCTTTGTGAATTTGGTAAATCCCCAATGCTCCAAAGCACAGCATAGATTATCCAAGACATCATCAAATGCTCACTGTCAAATGCTACAACTCTTGAATAATGTGATGGATGCAAAGGTGATTACTAAATGTCTTGTTGGTGGTCGATATGTTTCTATTACCCTTTGAACCTGCAGCAGAAAATTTGAATTTATTCAGGTCTTGAGTGTCTAATTTGTGAATCATCAAGCACCCTCACTGGTGATCTGTTTCCAGTCTTCGTGTATGCCCCTCGAACGAGATGTGGACCGCGGAGTGGAGGGAAAGAGTTCCTACATTACACTCCTTGGCGGTTGGGAAGGTTGAGTAGAACACAGAGACGAGGGTGTTGAGTTGGCAGGGTCCGCTAATAGAAGCCATGCCAGCACCAGAAAGTGAGAAGGCCGGAGGGAATGTAACTGTATCGATTGAGTAGCTGAATATGAGTATGTTATGATATTATTACACACAGGTCTTTGATACCTGTCTGTATTGTTATGGCCCCAACATCATGCCCTGAACTGAGCCGAGGCTTGACCATGGATTCACAGGGCTCAGCTCCCCGCAGATCATCCTGGTGCCATGCAACTCATGGCTTGTTGCAAATGGTAGTCTTAGCACAAATTCAAAATACAAGCGTTGCAAAGTGAATGCTTACCGTCACTACCTATCATGCCATACTTCTAGACTTAGCCGAATCATGGACTGGGTTACAGTCTGTAGCTCGTCGACTCTACTACTTCCAGCTCATTTTTCTCTGTTCATGCCATAGTCATCTGAAAACAAGCAGCACCGGTGCCTGTCTAATAACAAATGCACCACCATCTGTCGTCACTCGTCATTCCTATAAGTAGCTCTGAGCACTCTGAGCCTACCCTGATCGACCCATATCCAGTTTGGTATCTCCACCTACTATTCCAACCATAAAATTTCTATACACACCTCGCTTTGGGTATCCTCCCTCTGGGTGAGATTTCGTCCACTCCAGGTAAACGCTCTTTTGTTCCAAAGCTCTCTTGCTTATTCAACAGACCTTGATAATTTTTCAATTAGGCCAAAGCACCCAAACACTTTGTCTTCCTGGTGTATTGAATCGGCGACGATATCTGCCAAGCTAACAACAGAATTGCTTCCGGTGCTGTACGTACAGCCTTGTTAGTAGTCTGGCCGCACCAGACGAACAATTCATGTATCGCACGCGAACAATTCTATTCGCCAGCTGTCAATCTGACGCTGGCATCGCATCGGCCTGGGAACTTATAGTGAACATACCCACGTCCTTTCGTTCGATCCATCGACACCACCATCGTGTAAGGCAGCTGGCAGCTACTAAGCACTCTCATGTCCCGACTCGTGCACTCCAATCCTCAATCTACGTCTTTGTCGGCGGGCATAAACCTTGACTGGAAAAATGTCACATTCAGTGAGCATGCTTGTTGAACAATGACTCAGACTCGAAGAGCTGAGACATTTTTGTGTCGATTTCAGACCCAAAGGGTGATGTGAATATACCAATCACCAATAGTACGTGCGACGACCACTTAGGGCCTTTCACACCCAGCCTCATATGTTTTTAGACCCCCCGGTCGATGTGTTAAGGCTGCTCAAACCTGCTGAAAGGGCATCTTACAACACACGCAATGCCGCTGAAGATGTTCAACACCCCGGGTGCATGGAGAACACGCGTGTACAGATTTTGGA
>QLPG01006471.1:0-17510 GCA_003314385.1 Gomphus sp. MG54
GGGAGTGGCCAAACATAAAACAATAGGGCCACTGCCGAGTGGCAACAAAGAGTGAATGTTCCGAGGGTAAACAGGCAAGGGGAAGGAAGGGGAATGAAGGAATGACAAAGGATAGAGGGGACAGGATGAGGAAAGTAAACCAAATGATGAGCCAAATGTACTGGACTGAGACCATGTACTGGCAAGGGATGCCTTGTCACTGGTGTGTGGGACTAAAAGGCAAGGGTTGTTCAGTCGGTACTACCAAGTGAACCGGAGCTTGGTATCGGCTTGACATTGATGCTTCTTCAGAATCTGGATGTAGATCAGGGACTTTGCAATAGGACATGTCTTCGGTTGGTTCGAATGACCAACAGGGTACTGTTTGTAAGGATAATTTCAGGACCATTGGCAGGACAGACCACAATTATCCCCAGAATCACAGTTTCAACAAGTGCAGAACAATTGCCATTTGAATTACACAGGCAACAATTTCCTGTGAGGCTTGCATTTTCCATGACAATAAACAAGTCACAAGGACAATCTCTGGGAAGAGTGGGAATAGACTTGTGGTACCCTGTGTTTTCACATGGACAATTTTATGTGGGGGTATCAAGGGGTACAAATTGGGGAAGAGTACATGTTTTGTTACTGGAGGGAAGGAACACATGTAATATTGTATATAGGGAAGTGTTACTCAAGGACAATTCATAGATATTAATAGATAGAAATGTGTTGAAGATAGGGTTGGAAAATTGTAGTTTTGGCTGGGCTTTGCTGCCTTGGGTCTTGGCTTGCCTTGGGTCTTGGCTTGCCTTCTTGGCTTGCCTTGGGTCTTGGCTTGCCTTGGGTCTCGGCTTGCCTTGGGTCTCAGCTTGGGCTCTGCTAGGCTTTGGCTGGGCTCTGCTGGGCTGGCTGGCTCCTCCACCTGGAGGGTGGGGGGTGGCTCGTATATACTAATTCTAAGCTGATTATGTAACTCCCCGATAAGGCAAGACCTTCCTGAAATTAGTGGAAGGGTGTGGAAAGGAATGGAAGGTCCTGGAAGCCTGTGGCAGTTACAAGTCACCCTGTAGTCACAAATGAGTCACACTGTAGTCATTAATGAGTCATGTTCCCACAGCTAGTAGTCTTGTGACTGGTCAAGTCATGAAATATTAATAGTAAGTAAGCCAAGCTTCTGGGCTGACCTAAAGTGTAATAGCTATTACCTAAGCCCAGGAATTTGTTGTACAATTGAGTCTTGAGAGCTTGAGCTAGCAGTTTGGTGCCATTTTCCATGTATAATTGTTTGGCACCTGGCTGTGGGTCCTTGTGGGTCCAAATAGAAATAAGCGAAAAATATAAGTGTTTTTGAAGCATTTCCTTGGGCTTTTGTCAAGTCCACGTACTGAGACCCACCCACCAGCAGTGCCGACCAAGCAATCATCCTATATCCACGACCAAGTGCCCGCGTCGCCTGCATAACACTTGGTGCGCCAGTCCTGGCTCGGCACATCCGCCATCTGCACTCCTCGGTTCGTTTCACCTCGGGACTTCCTGTCCTTGTATTATCCTCGGACGAGACCCCATTGTTTTATACTCAGCCACTCCCTATTGTCCCATCTTGAGTCACGACCCTATTGTCCTGTCTTTTATTGTTCTATCCCCGCTTTGCATTCCTTGTTCTAATTTTGTTCGTTGTGGACAATAACCACATGCTCTGCATACCTTATTATCCCACATTCCTTATTCCACATGTCGCTTCTTAACCTATATAAGTAGGACATGCATGTACATACTTCCTCATTCTGGGTATCGACTAGGCTTAGGCCCTTCTACCTTCTTCTCTTCTGTTAAGTCCTCGACTCGGGCCAGCATCCTCAGCATCCCCCCGAGTATCTGTCTGTTGCAAATACAGTGGCACGCACGGCAAGTAGGGCACAACACATGAGTACGTTGAAGCCAACGCCACTACTCTTGGCCTGCAGGACTTGGCCATAGTCCGCCCGACCCGTCAGCAACACCCCTCGGCAGTACCGAAGTCTGTCAGTATCCAACGCTTGACAGCTTTGAAGAGCTTGATAGTTTAAGAGTTAATTACTTTGAGTAATTCACTCTTACATGGCCAGCCAAATTTTTTTTTTGGTAGTCAATTCAAAACTGGTTTGTTGAGTTATTTTCTGAGTGAGAGAGGTTTGGAATCCTTTGTACTAATCCTGGTCTGATGGCCCTTCATATCTACTAGAGAATTCCCCATTCCCCTACAGGGACCCAGAAGAGAATGAGGTGAGGATCCCTTACTTAAGCAGCAAAACTATATAGCTAGTGACTATGACATGAGTAAGTCATGTCACAGTCAATGAACAAGTGCAAATGAGAATTAAACTAAGCATTAACAGAGGGAGGAAGATAGAAAATAAATGAGATACTGGGAAAAGAATAAGCATTAGAGGGCAGGAGGCTGTCCCCTAACATCACCCCCTCTCTAGATTGCAGCACCTCAAAGCAAAGGGTACCATTGAGTTGAAGGGAGAACTGAGAGCTTTTACCAAAGGGTGTCCAAGAGGGTCACCAAAGGGAAGTTTGTTGCATAATTTGATTGACCGAGGGCCAAGGCCTAGGGGCACGATGTACAAGAGCTGTGACGGTGATCACATGCTCAAATGGAAGAGCTCAGTAGATGCTAGCACATATGTGGCAACAGCTGGAGCAGTTACAGGGACTCTATCTTGGGGTTGCTGGACAAATATTGTGGGTGCAGATGCCACCAAGGGGTGGTTTGTGAGTTTTGGTACCACAGGTGCACATCTGTTATGGCCCATGCTGCCAATAAACCCACATTAACCCCCACAACCACCCACACCATTTCTGGGACCTTTCCAACCGCTCAAAGCCTGAACAACAACTTTCCAAATTCTGTTGTATCAACCCGAGGTTCCATATTCCCGAACCTCTGAAGATTTTGAAGCCAAGGTTCCGCTCCTTTGCTAAATGACATGTAGGATCATCGCATACTTCACTCCCTTATTCTTCATTCTATATTTCCCCTTATACTCTCTTCCCCCCTTGCCTTTACTTGGCAAAAGTTAGTACAAAGACTAGATACATGTATATAAGACACCAGTCGACTGGACTATTTGCCAGTATGAATATCAACTTAATTCTGCATTGTAGTTTCCGATTCAGTTCCAGTAAACTTTCCAACTTTCCGAAATTAGAGACAGACAATCGAGGAGGGTGCAACACATAAGTTGAAGCCAAGTCCCTGTGACCTCGAACCACTCAAATCACCTAATACCATGAACAGTCCTAGACCCCCTGGCGCTTCCTGTCTTTCTGCCCTTGTCCAATTCTGACTGTGAACCTGCAACCCTTAGTCCCTCCATCTCCAGAGTACAAACCCCCCTCGAGAACCATTTGGAACCTTTGGAAACCCTTCCGGAAGCCTCCAGCTAAGAGCCGACATGCGGATTTAACAACATCAGTGAGTCATGGCCATTGTCCACAGCAAGCAGCACAATGTGTGTGTCAAGCAGACTTGCGTCAATTCAGTGTGAAGCCCCCACATTGAAGAATATGGACCATGTCGAGTTGTGCTGATACCTACATTCACCACTGTGACAGCATGTGCAGCAGAGACAGAAGGGCGCATGAGGTAGAGACCAAAGGGGCATATTAAGTGAGCCTCGGTAATTGTACAGTGGGAGCCATGTAGTGCAATATGATATGTGTTGAACACAGACAAATGTTGCTTTGGTGAAGGACCCCCCCACATTGGACAGCAGGATGGGAGCAGGTGGCATTACTAACGTGCATCAGTTTGGTTTTGGTGGTCTGCATAGGTAGTCAGAGCAGGGGAGCAGCCATATACATCTGCGAGTGTGGACAGACCTCTGCGACAAGCATGGCTTATGCAATTTGTTGGGGCATTCGCAGAGTCAGCAGCAGTACAAATGTGCACAAGATCAGGTACGATGCATTGCAGGGGTGTTGCAGCACTGTGTTCATGCCCAAGTGACCCTGCATCCTCAGCCACTTGGCAGTGCAGACGTGCATGGGCAATTCAGCAACACAGCAGTTGGGGATCACCTGCAGGATTGCAAGAGCAAGGTGGTCAGGGTATGGTGTTACCGAAGGCCCAGGGATGCTTTTCCCATAACTGGAACATGTTTGGTGTGGCAGAGAATGGCAGCAGCCATAAGGGACGATTGTGCTGGTGTTGGTACGAGGGCATTATGGGCGGTCGCATAACAGCATTGATGGACACAGACATCGTTCATGACAAGTAACTGTGGTGCCTGTGCATCGACTGCTGTGACAGCATGTGCAGTGGAGATGGCAGGCATGTGTCAGGCAAATCACGACGTGTATCCCGTGTACGGCCATTGACACCGTGGGCATGCATTGAGTGGGTCATGGCAGCCATGCAGCACAAGCTGCATGACATAAAACACACCAACATGGACCCCTCTCAACTTGGTGGGTACCCTCCTCATCGGGTAGCAGTGCAGGAATTGGGAGTTTGGGGTTGTCCTTCACCCATGCAGGAGTGAGGACACATGCGCCGACTGCACTAGGCACCTGAAACAAGTGGGGAGGTGTGTGCATGCAGCTCACCATCGGTTGCAACAGGGGCGGCATGATGGCAACTGGGGTGATACTGACGAGGGGATGGAATCACCACAGAGGGGCTGGGTTACAATACACCCAGGTGCTGTCAAGTTTCAGGTACTGATGGACTTTGGTACTGCCGAGGGGTGTTGTCGAAAAGGTTGGGTGGACTATGGCCAAGTCCTGCAGGCCAAGAGTAGTGGCATTGACTTCAACGTACTCGTGCATTGCCCCCTACTTGCCGTGTGTGCTGTTGTGATGGGATTTTAAGGGTGAATAATGATTAGTTTAGAATGAAGGAATGTGGAGGAAAACTGAGCTCATGAGTGGAGAGGATAAAATATCATTCTTATTCTTACAGTTATTGACTATGCTATTATACATGAGAAAATGCAAATACAGGGGAAAAGCTTTCATGCACGTGCACATCATACATGGCGCGTGTGATTGACAATATGCGAGTGGATGTCACGTGCATGTGACAGCAAGGGAAACAGTATCGGCGATGCAATAAACATAACATCACAGCGATAACAATATAATAAAAAGAGAAATAAAAGGAAAATAGAAATAATCATGAGAATAACAAAAATCATAATGAACCAACTTTTTGACTTTCTAACACGCCCCTTCAAACCCTGACAGCTCATAGAACTAATGAGTGAAAAGGGTTTGCAGTAATGTGCAATGGAATGACAAGGTCGGGGCAGCGAGTAACGATGATAGCGTTCGGCGACGAAAAGCACGAACGATTTGTGTAATGCATTGTGACTGACGCTGATGGCGATGGTGGCGACTGCATGAATGACCAATTGAAATTGAGGATCCGCGCGCGTGACATGAAGGTGATGCGGATGTCGAAAGAAATAATGGGAACTATTGGTACCAAGGGGGGGCAACCGGGCGAACGACCAGAATGACGGACGGAAAGCAGGCGGTGAGAAAATATTGCACGTGCACAGGTGAACAGATGGTCGGGAGGCACAGAGATGATAGATGAATAATGTTGATATTAGGTGGACTTTTGCACAGATGATGTATATAGTGTGCGACTGGAGATGCATGCACAGATGTCAATGATGCGCTAGCGACAAGACCAATTGGATAAACGATGCAAACAACGCGCGAATAATGACGGCAGCGTATGAACAAATATGAATAGTGGCCGAGATAACAATCGCACGATGTATGAGAATGGCAGCGGCATGAATGAGGATCGTGCAGTAATGCTCTGAACGAACATGGAGCGGGCTCAGAATTGTGAATGATACAGTGATAAAGAGGAATGGTGCATGCAGATGCAACATGGTGAGAATGACATGGCACAGATGAACGACGAACAGGCAAATGATGACGGCAGATGAGGTGGTGGGGACGATACATGGACAGTGTGAATGAAGTGCCAAAGCAAGACGCAAACGATGCACGAATAGGGTGTAAACAGTGAAAACAATCGCAGATAAGGTAGGGGACAAACGGTTTCCGCTAAGGTCACGTAACTCAAGTGTCACGCTTGCCATTTTGCACAAGGATCTGGCAGCATTGACAAAAAAATTATTCTGAGACCACAGATCAATGGCATGGAACTATATGTACATATTGGTGGTTTTAATTTTTGAAAAAAAATCAAAATTGCAAGTGTAGTATATCCAAACTTTCAAACATCTTCTCAAAATTCATAAACACATTTTTTAAGCAGTCTGACACTGTCAAAAAAATTTCAGTCACAAAATTTTTGCGCTGATGTAATCACCTATATAAGGAAATATTCCATATATGGAAAGACATTCCCACAGGTAAGGTAGAGGTAGGATATTATTGTTGCAGCCGGCCATTTCCGCTAAGGTCACGTGACTCAACTGTCACATCCACCATTTTGCATGAGGATCTGGCATCATGCCAGATACTATTTTAGCTAAGTCAGACAAGGCTGATGTTATATATAATGTATCGCAATTATTATTTCCAAAAAAAATTGCCATCCTCTATAGCAGAATACTTTTTTTTTCAATTTTTTTTTTCGATGGCGAAAAATTTTGCGTTTGTGACCATGACAGTCACATCACGTGACCTTAGCGGAAACCGTTTGTCCCCTACCTTAGTAAAAACGATGTTAATAGGAGCCGGGGCAAATATCAGGTGTGTGTGATATGGACAATGAGGTGATGCAACACAAATAATACACATATGAGTACGAGAACAACATGGAAGCACGAGAATAGGGTGTGAACTTGGTTTCTGCCCCTTCAAGATGAGTGTGTATGACATAGGGGGAGGGCCGCAAATGATAATGGCTGGCTATTGAAATATGGCACAATATGAAAAATGTGCCAATGATAATATGGTGGAGCTCCTTTATTGATGTGGAGAGACAGACAAGATGGTGCATATGCAAGCAGGCCATAAACAGCCAGTGCATGGAATGATTGCAAATGCACACATGCAGATAGGGAAACTGACTTGAATGGTGTGCAGGTGGTTAATGCTACATCTTTATTATCTTCTTCAACTTCAACATCTTTTTCTTGATCTTCAGGCAATATTTCTTCAACCAATTTTTCTCTCTCCTATACCAAATAATGATAATGCAACACAAATGAGAAGCAATGGATCGAGTTGGAGAACACCCAAATGGCACAATCAAGATGCAAACAATGCGAATGTGATGCGCACAACAGTGGGATGCAAAACAATAGGGACAGATTGACGTGTCGATTATACTCGTATAACTTCATCAGATAATGCAAATTGATTTACTTCCACTCAGCTCAATATATCAAATCTGACTTCCTCCTCAAAAATTCCTCCTCAAATCATCTTTCTTCAAAAACAATGGCATGCCTCAACTTCGACTTGAATCAATATATCTCATTTCAGCTTGACTCTGGATAATAGAACTCGGCTCGAAAATTCAAAACATTATGGACTTTGATGTAAAGGCCCTTGACTCGACTCGACTCGGCTCGACTCAGATAATAGAACTCGATGAGAAATCAAAAATTATGAATGGGTCATAAATGGGTCGTAAATGGGTCGTAATGGATTGTATGGATGGCTGGTACATGTGGCAGTCATTAATAGAGATATCAAGTAAAGAGTGCCAAAGCAACTCAGTCGGCTAATGAGAGCAAACTGAGACTCTTAATCTTGTATGAAAATAAAATCAACGACATAAATCAATAACTGGACTCAATATCAACAGGCACAAAGGCCGTCAAATGCAGGACACAATATACGACATAAACTCGAGTCGCGTCACAAAATAAACCGGCACGCCAATCAATGTGGTCATGGGGGGGGGCTGAAACCACCTAATGTATTGAAAACACTAACTAAACTACTTATACAACGGTGAGAAGGGAAAACTATACTATCCATGACTTCAATTATGATGCATTGTGACAGGAGTCACACGTGAGTGACAAGCATACACGTGTATCAAAGATACACGGTAGTAATGAAAGAAAAATAGGGAAAATGTAGAAAAATAAGAGAAATTGCATACTAAATATCACAACACGTGCCACTGTATTTGCAACAGACAGATACTTGGGGGGATGCTGATGATGCCGGCCTGAGTTGAGGACTTTACAGAGGAGAAGAAGGTAGAAGGGCCTAAGCCTAGTCAATACCCAGAATGAGGAAATATGTACATGCATGTCCTACTTATATATGTTAAGAAGCGACATGTGGAATAAGGAATGTGGGACAACAAGGTATGCAGAGCATGTGGTTATTGTCCACAACGGATAAAATTAGAATGAAGGGATGCAAACAGGGATAAAACAATAAGGGATAAGATAATAGAGATGTGGCCCAGGAAGGACAATAAGGAGTGGCCGAGTATAAAACAATGGAGATGCAACTGAGGATAATACAAGGACAGGAAGTCCCAAGGGGAGACGGACCAAAGGGTGACGATGGGGAGTGTGGATGGCGGATGTACTGAGCTGAGACTGGCACACCAAGTGTTATGCATGTGGCATGGACACTTGATCATGGATATAGGATGGTTACTTGGTTGGCACTGCCAAGCGGATGGGCTTCGGTACATGTACTTGACAGGTGCTGGCAGTGTCGCATACAAGGAGGATGCGTTCAGTATGCATTGGCCGAAGTGGCAACTCATCGGTATGTGTCCAAGGAGTGGGCGGACCGCATAGTTTGCAATCTTGGTTGATGTGACTACAGATATTTGATTATAGATACAGGTCAAAGAAAATAAGTGAAAAAGTTTTGGGGAAGATTAATTTGTTATTTTATTATTCTAATACATGATTTATTATATAGTAAATTCCACTGTGCATGTCCCTTTCCGGAGACGCGTTGGTATTGACACGTCAATAACGACGCGCATGTGACCACCCGTGTAATGCAGCTACGATGCGTGCATGACGCATGTATGAAATTGATGCAGCGGCTGGGTCCAACACACCCCTTCAAACACGTGTGCCAAAGCATTCGTGAAGTGGCTGACGTGTTTGCCCCAAAGGAACCAATGTGGTGGTGGTGAATAGAAAATGAAATGGAATAAAAATGAAGATGAATATATGCACCCCTTGAATGTGTGTAGGGTCTGAAAGATCTGAAAATAAATCTGCTCCTTTCTGGAGGCTTTCTCTATATTCCTCTCGGAGGTTTCTTAGACTACAATCTATCTGTGTGAAAATAAAACTCCTTTTGTGTTCATACATGTCTGGTGGTTTGAAAACCTCCTGGAGTCAACGTGTTCGGTGTCTGTCGCATGGAATAGAGTATTGGGTGGTATGGGAACATGGTAGTGCTGTCTGACATGCGTGAGTTGGGTTGGAATGTGTCGCAAATGATGTTTCAGTGGATGTATGCGGTCACGCCGGCCGTTTGCCTCGCATGTTCTCGTGTGGACCTGGCTCCCCATGTGTCTGTACCATATATACATTGGTATCACGTATTTAGAGATAATCCGGTAGGGAAAATGTCCTGTAAAATGACATCGGCATTGCCTCTCCGTATGCATGTGACTGCATCACGTGATGCGTAACCAGAAGTTCCGCATCATCTGCCATCGTCTTGTTCGATGGTGGTGACAATACTGGGCTAAAGGTAAAGCTATGCTGGCCATACAACAGGCTCAAGACCTGAATGTGTTTGCTCTCGACCTGGGTACATGCTGTGTTTGGTCCTCTCGACGTTATGACTGGTTCCACGCTCTGTGGATGGTAAGGCGGTTTGCCTCGATGGCTCTGCCTTGATGATGTCAGTTACGGTTGGCTCTCTTATCAGTATGTCCTCAACCATCTCAATTGCGCGTGGCGGTATGGCGCCTCGCTTGTTTAGCAACTGCTAAGTTGTTCTGCTATTCTCCCTTGAGTTTTTGCTGACTTTATTTTCCATCCCCTCTGTGTAACCCAACTCCATTTGCGACCTTCTGCTCTCTATCATCCCGTGTCTCGTTGGCGCTAATGCGCTGATCGGCGGTCCCTTGTTTTGGACATGCGCCGCATTGTTTCGTACATTTGCTCGATCCACGTCTGGCCCTTTCACTGTGGTATGTGGCCCCTCTTCCTCACGGCTCCTTGGTGGCATTATGATGGCGTGCTCGATCGGCATGTGGTATGTGACCGGCGACTTCAACGGCTCGCCGTCCGCTATCTCCTCTCTCGCTGCTGATATACACTCTGCTCCTGACTGTTCTTCTCGCATTGTCTGCGTGGCCATGGCTCGCATCGATGGATCCATTGGTGTTAACGGTAAGCCTTCCAGATCATTGTCTGGGGCATAATTCTGGATCTGCATGGCCTCGTCCTGGGTAAGTGCAGGATCTTTGTCTGGCTTCCTCGATGGGTCTTCAAATCTGGTGCGTTGCACTTCCTGTATCGGTTTTTCTGTCATATCACTCACTGTTGGTGGTGTCTCAGGCTCCACAGGGAAATCTTCTGTGCCTGTGTGTCACGTTGTATTGTTGGTCTATGTCTCTGCATCTGTATGCTCCATCGGCAACAGGTAAGTTCCTTGTTTCTTCTCATCCACCCTTTCACTGACCCTCTTTTCCATTGCCTCCATAAAATCTCCCTCAACTTCATCTTTCTCTTTTCTCTCTCTGTCCTCCCTTTCCTCTCTCTCTCATTGTCTCATGGTTTCATTCCAGTCTCCTATATCTCTGGTTCTGGGTGTGATCTGTAATCAAATATGGCATAATGCCTTTGTATCCAGGCCCTGGTAAGGTGCTGACACCATTCACGTGGTAAGTCCTTCCTCTGTTAACCGGTGTCGATCCTGTGCTGACGATTTCATTCATTTCTTTTCCTTTTGTTGCATTCTTTCGGGTGGTCAGAGGTGTTGGCACTTGCCACATTCTTTCAGGCAGTCAGAGGTGTTGGCACTTGCCCCTGTTACTGTAGGATAGTTACATAGTTGTGATATTCCTTGTGGGGTGTGAGGTTATTTGGAATATGATGAATTTTATTTTATTTTATTTTTTTATATTTGGACCTTGTGTGATAAAACTTCAATGTGAATGGAAAGAAAAAAGAGAATCTGATCTGCAAGTGCTAGTCAAGGCTAGAAGCCTTGAGACTTTTAATATCTTGGTTGATGTGACTACAGATATTTGATTATAGATAGAGGTCAAAGAAAATAAGGGAAAAAGTTTTGGGGAAGATTAATTGTTATTTTATTATTCTAATACATGATTTATTATATAGTAAATTCCACTGTGCACGTCCCTTCCCGGAGATGCGTTGGTATTGACGCATCAATAGGGACACACATGTGACCATCCGTGTGATGCAGCTACGATGCATGCGTGACGCATGTATAAAATTGATGCAGCGGCTGGTTCCAACATGCAACACATGCGTCCAGTGGTAGTGTTAAATCCACGTGTCAGCGCTTAGCTAGAGGCTTCCAGAAGGGTTTCTGGAGGGTTCTGAATGATTTCTGAAGGGGGGTTCGTACTCTGGAGATGGAGGGACTAAGGGTCATGGATTTGCAGTTTGGAATCGGAAAGGGGACGGAAAGACCGAAGTGCTGGGGGTCCTAGGACTGTTTACGGTATAGAGCGGTATGAGTGGTTCGAGGTCACAGGGACTTGGCTTCAACTTATGTGTTGTGCCCTCCTCGATTGTCTGTCTCTAATTTCAGAAAGTTGGAAAGTTTACCAGAACTGAATTGGAAACTATGATGCAGAATTAAGTTGATATTTGTACTGGTGAATAGTCCAGTTGACTGGTGACTTATATATATGTATCTAGTCTTATACTATCTTTTGCTGAGTAAAGACAAGGGGGGAAGAGAGTACAAGGGGCAATATAAAACGAAGAACAAGGGAGTGAGGTATGCGATGATCCTGTGCATCGTTTATCAAAGGAGTGGAACCTTGACATTGGAATCTTTGGAGGTTTGGAAACATGGAACCTCGGATTGATGCATCGGAATATCAGAAAGTGGTTATTCAGACTTTGAGCGGTCAGAAAGGTCCCGGAAATGGTGCAGGTGGTTATGGGGTTTAATGTGGGTTTATTTGGCACCATAGGTATAACAGTATCCCTCCACTAGGACCAAGCCCTCGAGGCCCTAAGCTTAATTGAAGTGGTAATTAAGGCAGACATTACTGCAGGAGCTTCTTGATTGTTTCCTAGGATACTTTGATCGATAGGCGCTGACAGTTCGTTTGCCTATAAAAGGGGGTGTTCACAGAACTGGAAGGGGCCTTTCCTCAATGGAGAACACAGATTCCCATCCTACAGAAAACCTCAGGGATTTTTCTCACATCCCCCTTTATAGTTTGGGGTCAAGTGAGGTGTAGTATCTGCATGTCCTTCATGAAGAGTTGAGCACTCTTTGTGCCCATACCATCAGGGTCCGTGATTACTACGGTGTGTGGTGCCCTTTTTGGCGTCTCTCTCCTTCTAATCTTCCCATAGCAAGCCATCTTTTGATGTGGTCATCGTCCGGGGCTGTTCCTTGTCAGGATTTGGAGTGGGATGTGACTTCTGGCAAGTCGGGGGTGGGAGCGAGTGGTTTGGAGGTACTTGAGCATATTTCCGTGTATCTGGTTCGCTTGGATAAGTACCGAGAGGACCTGCGCAATCTCTTGGACCTCTTTGCATGGTATGATCATTGTATATCCTGTTTGACGACTACTGGGGTTTGCTTGGAGGATGTGAGGTTAATTGGGAGCCTCACAGATGCATTATGGTCATTCCTGAATGAAAATCGTGGGCTTGATGCTTCGTTTTTGGATGACGTGGATCAGTCACTTGTTTGCTCAGGTAGCGGGTTGGGTGGTTCCGATGGGTGATTGGGTTTGGTATGGGTTGGGAAAGGTTTTGAATGGTCAGGATGGGGGTGCTGATTAGATTGTCTTTTCCTGTATTATTGGTGTTGTGAATTCATGTGGTTTTTAGGTGGTGTTTGGATTCTTGGTTGAGATAAGGATTCCTAAACCAATGGGGTTGTTTTCCAGATGTTCCCTTTTCCTAGGGTAGTCGCCCCATTGTATGCCCTATTCCCATAGTCGGGGTCATAGTGGTCATGGTGTTCATGGTGGTCTTGGTCATGACATTTGTTTTTACCAGATTGTCGCTTGGACAGCGGTGGTGTTGTCGGGATTTGGGGGATGTCCTGCAATTTGAGTCTCGGTTGAATTGTGTTAATTAGTTCAGCTCGCATTAACATTTTTAATCAAGAGGTGTTCTAGTCTAAGAGAATCTACACATGGTACCGTTTGTCTATGGAATGGTACAGGATTCCACGATGTTCAGGGTTCGTCCTGAGCGGAGTTTTTCAGAGGGTTGGGTTGAGTGCTGAGTGGAAACTGCTGGCTCCATGATGCCAAGAATCAGTTAGGATAAATCTAAATGAGTAGTACTCAATGCCCTGTCGATCGACGGATCGTAGTAGGTGAGCGTATGGTCCTTGCAACTATAATTCTGACGGGGTTCAGAGGGTCATATTCGGAGGGTTGGAGTTTGGAGGGTTGGAGTTGGAGGGTCAGAGTTTTTCCACAGAAACAGGTCAAAATCTTTTTGATGATTGGTCACAGGGGGTCATATTCCTGAAAAGGTTGGATGCATTGTTTTGTTTTACTTCCTTTGGCATAGTTGGTGTTCAACGCGAACAACTGGTGCCAGAGCCTCAGTTTCTGAAGCATCCGATGTCTCAGACTCTTCTTCAACTTCTTCTGTCATGGAGGCTGCATGCCCTTTAGTGACTGTGGTAGTGGACCTTGGGCATTCTTTGGCTGAGTGGCCCGATCTGCTGCAGAAGAGGCAGAGATTTTGTTCGAAGCGGCATTGCCATTCTTGCAGTGTAAGTTTTCCGTCTTTTCTGATTTTGGACAAAAGATACGTGGTAGTCCTGCTGCCACTGGATGGGGTCACAGGTTGGCCTGGATTGGCCGTCTTATTGCCCATGTTATGGGCCAAATATATGGTCATGGGGGTCCTCCCTCTGTCATAGGGGCAGTCGAAGTTCTGGGTGGAGGGGGGCCCTCTGGTGATTTCCGATCATCGCTCCCAGTAGCGGGTGTCAATGGATTGGGACAGGAGATGGAGTTGGAGCAGGGAATAAGGCTTTCCTACTCTGGAGATCTCATCCTTGATTCTGCCAGGGAGTCCATTGTAGAACTGGCGACAAAGTGCAGCGTCGCCCCAGTGGATGCGGGTGGCTAGTCGATTGAATTCGACTACATATTTTGTGATGCACTGATTATCATGCATGCAGAGGTTCTCGAGGTCTGCTTCAGCCTCTCCTTCTGGGTCATGGGGGCCAAAGTTGGTTTTGAGTTCATTCACAAACTCCTCATAGTCATGGAGCCAATCTGGCTTGTCGGGGGCAGAGAGGGCTGGTTCAAACCAGTCCAGGGTGGTACCAGTCAGGCACGACAGTACATAGGTTATCTTGGTACTGTCGGTGTCGAAAGCATCAGGGCAGTCACAGAAGTTCAGTCTACATTTCACTAAGAAGGCTTGTATTTTCCTCGAATCGGATCCATTGAAGGTATCCAGATCCCAGACCTTGGTGGTGCGGGGGGCTGATCTTCTGGGGCTAGCTAAGTTGCTTGCCAGCATAATGAGGGCCTGAGTGAGATCAGGCACAACATTGGGTCCTAAAATGGGGTCCCCTCCTAGGTGTGCAGGAAGCGGCGGTGCTGCGGCAGGTGGTGTGACATGGGGTTGGGCAATGGGGGATGGTGCAGCGAGCAGAGGTACGACAGGTGGTGTAACGAGTGGTGGTGCTATGGACAGTGGTGCCATGGGTGGTGGTGCGAATGGTGGTGGTACGTAGGGGGGAGATGGGAATGGAGGGGGTGCTGATGGGGTTGACAATGCTGCTGAGGATGGTCCTGAACTGGATTGCATCTCTGAGGGCAACGAATGTTGAGTCACCAGGGGGTGGTTTACAAGGAATGGGTTGGTCAAATTTGAATGCAGGTTTTGATCTGCGTCTGAGAATCCGGAGTCAGATAATGGCTCCAGGGGGTGTGCTGGGGTCTACGGTGTCTGGAAACTTGGTCTGGGGGCGGACAGTTCTTGGGGGACGGATGCATGGCAGGCAGACACCTGGGTGATTGTCTGCATGGCTTGTGAATGTGTGATAGGTCTCATTCTTTTATGATGATCAGGAGTGTGAGTACAAATATACTGTTAAATCCACATGTTGGTGCTTAGCTAGAGGCTTCTGGAAGAATTTCCGGAGGGCTCTGAATGATTTCCAAAGGGGGGTTTGTACTCCAGAGATGGAGGGACTAAGGGTTATGGATTTGCGGTTCAGAATTGGAAAGGGGATGGAAAGACAGAAGCGCCAGGGGTCTTAGGACTGTTCATGGTATAGAGCAGTATGAGTGGTTCGAGGTTGCAGGGACTTGGCTTCAACTTATATGTTGCGCCCTCCTCAATTGTCTGTCCCTAATTTCAGAAAGTCACAAAGTTTACCAGAACTGAATCGGAAACTACCACGCAGAATTAAGTTGATATTTGTACTGGCGAATAGTCCTGTTGACTGGTGACTTATATACATGTATTTAGTCTTGTACTATCTTTTTGTTGGGTCATGATTTTATTCCCCTGCATTTGTGTTTTGCACTTGCATCTTTGGTTCTCTTTTATGCTTTTCTCTTTTGCATGTGCGTTCTCTGGCGCTTAAAATAAGCGCCCATAACCACGCACCATTGTGCACCATTGGGCCTTGTCTTTAGCATCCATATTGACAAGCCCCAAAGGCACTTGTTGCTCTGTGTCAGTTATCAGTCTTATTAGACCTTCCCTGCCATCAGGTTATGGGCCCCGTGTTTTAACCGGCTCACACTACAACACACACTCCTCCAATCTTCCCCATACTTTGCACACACCTTTATACAGGTTGCATCCACCTTCATTCAAATTTTCAGCCTTATCCATTAACATCTGACTCCTTATCATATCAATCAGTCATCCACACTCCCCAACACCATTACCATGTCAAACAGTCATCCTGACTCTTCTGCCTTTCATCTCACACCCCTCAACAACACCAACTACCCCCAGTGGAGAGGAGAGATGAGGGCTGTGTTGCAGAGCAAGAGATTGTGGCAGATTGTCATTGGGAGGAGGGTCAGGCCTGTTGATGCTGTCAAGGCAGCCATTTGGGATGAGGATGCATCTATGGCAGCTGGAGACATCTTCTTAGGTGTTAAGCTTGAGCAGAGGGTTCATTTTGAGTGTATTGCTGAGGATCCAGTGAGGATGTGGTCAAAACTCGAGTTTGTACATCTCCAGGAGCCTTTTACCATTGCTCCTTCACCTATACAGCTCCCTGCTTCATCTACTACTTCTATTACACCCCAAACGAAGTTTTGTGCACTCTGCACCCACCAGGGACATTCCCAGGATATCTGTCATCATTTTCTACTGGCAAACTCGAATTTCCAGCACCAAAATTGCTCTCAGAAGCAATCTGCACCATCTAACATCATTGTGCACACCAGTACTACCTTATCTGCTCCATTTTCGACCCCTGATGTTGAATTTGATGGAAATCCAAGTGCTGCATCATTTTCTGCCTTTGCACTCTCTTCCACACCGCTTCAGCTCAATGCTGAGTTTGATTGGATTGCAGACACCGGTGCTACATCTCATATGACCCCTCATCGACACTGGATACATAATTTTCGTCCACTTGTCATTCCCATTCAACTTGCAGACCACCAAGTTGTCTATTCTACTGGAGTTGGCACTCTCCAATTTTCACCGGTGGTAGATGGTGTTTGGAAGCACACTTTAGAGTTTACTCGAGTGCTGCATGTGCCTGCATTGCGCAACAATCTGCTCTCTGTCTTATACCTCACTCGTCAAAAGCAGTTCACTGTTACCATTGTCCATGATCATATTACATTCACTCAGAGTGGCAACCTTCTCTTCACTGCCTCTGTAAACTCTCACAACACTGCTCTCCTTGATAATTCTACCATTCCTGTGTCCGAGTCTGTGAACTTTTCCAGCACTTGTGTCATGGATCTCTCTCTCTGGCATCGCCGTCTTGCCCATATGAACCTAGAGAGTGTCAAACGCCTTGTCAAGGGTGATCTGGTGGACGGTTTGGTGCTCAAGTCAAAGCAAAACCCTGATCCTGTTTGTGAACCATGTCTTGCCGGCAAACAACATCGGAATCCATTTCCTTCTTCATCCACTTGTGCATCTAAGCCACTCGACCTTGTCCACACTGATCTCCATGGACCTCTCCCTGTGTGCACCCATTCTGGGTACAGATATTGGGTTCTGTTCATTGATGACAAGACTCGCTTTCACTCTTTCCACCCTCTTTGCACTAAGGATGAGGTGTTTGTGGCATTTAAGCAGTACAAGGCTTGGGCAGAGACACAGCTTGGTCTGAAGATCAAGTGTTTGCGTGATGACAAGGATGTCCAAGGAGTTTCAGGCTTTTACAGATCTACATGGAATTGAATGCCAACACACTGT
>QLPG01006475.1:0-10331 GCA_003314385.1 Gomphus sp. MG54
CCATTCCGAGTGGTCTTGATAGCATGAGATCACATCTAGGGAACGGCATGGGTCACCCACAGGTCAAATGTGGGTGACCTGCACCCGACCCATGGAAAACCTGAACCCATCAACCCATGGGTTTTTTCCCATGGGTCGACGGGTGTCGGGTGCACACTGCACCTGCACGCATGCGGTGCATACGGCACATTCGTCGTGTTCATGGTGTCACGTGCACGTACAGTGCTTCTGTCACATTCATGTCAGCATGTGCACGTACGTGTAAGTTGCGTTCGTGTTGGAGTTGATGCCCTGGGTTGGGCCCAGGTCATGGGTGCTCACAGCTTGACCCGCACCCACACCCAAGAACACCCAACCCGGTGACCTGTGCGGGTTGGCCTGACCCATGCATTTCCCTAATCACATCGACCACGTGCCAAATTGCTCCTCCTTTGTTTGGAATGCCATCAACATTGTATACTGGCATGGGTTGACTCAATGGGTGCAAGGTCAATCTCTCGGCAACTGCAAACTTTTGGTCTATGAACAATCCAGTAGCTCTGCTATCTAGTAGGGCAGTTACACCCTTAACTTCAGCCATGTCAGTAATCTGAATCTCTACCTTGAGGTTCAGTGAATTTGGTGAGGGGGTAGAGGCCACTATATATTGTTTTGGAAGTCTACATTCCCGATGTTTTAATCTAGGGGGGGGAGATGGTAGTTTTGGTGAAATCAGCTCGGGAGTGTCTTCATCGCTTGTGGCTGAGGTATTATCGTCTGAATACTGGGTTGTATTCTCCATATCAGAGTCTATAGACAGAGCGGCAAAATGATTAAACAAGGGCAGCAAGGGCACATCCTTCACTCCCTGCCTTGGGCAAAATCCCCCAAATCAATTTCCTTGACCCCCTCAGCCTCGTCGATATCTTGAAGGTCCACAGACACCATCCAGTACTCTAGCATCTCCTCACACTCCTCTGCCATCATGAAGTGCACATCATACACCTGGGGGCAGTCTTGGGTGAAGTAGCCAGTCTTGCCGCATCACCAGCATGTGAGGGGCAGAGGATACTGCCATCTAGTTATATTGATGTCCATTGGCATGGGTCTAGGGGGTGGGATTAGAGGAAGGGGGGCCAACAATGTTCTAGGAGGTATGGGCACAGCTTGCATAGTCAGGGGTTCGACAAGCCTTTGGCTAGGCTATGGCATGGAGGTGTGCGATGATGGGAATTGAGGTCCCTAGAAGGCTTCATTTGCTGCATGTGTGAGAGCTACTGCAAATGCAGGAGTGTACCATGCTGAGATATCATCATCCTTCAGCCTCCCATCTAGCATTAGCATGATGCAGCTCTGGATCATAGGTTCGAGGCCTTGCTGGAACTTCATAACAATAGATTGCCCATCCATATATTCGGCCTTTTTGACTAAGTCCTCGAATTGGTTGATATACTCATCGACTGAGCACTTGCCCTGATGGTACTGATGTGACTCTAGTTGATTCACTGCATCAGTAGCCTCATTCAAGGGGTAGAAGTGTTGCCAAAAGGCTTTGGCAAAAGCCTTCCAGTTCGCATAGAGTAGCCTGCCTGTTTTTGCTTCATGGGCAAACACCCGACCAGAGAAGGTCACAGCTCTCCTGGTCTTCTTGAAGGACAGTTCCCAGAGGATCTGGGACTGCTTATCAGGGAAATTGGTGGGACAGATGCTAAGGTATAGGGTGCAGGACTGCATGAATGCTCATCCATGTGCATGGTTGCCATTGAACTTGGAGGGCTTGGTGGGTTCCACCATCCATTTCACAGGCTGCTGAGCATGGGTCAGGAGACCTGCCACTAGATTTGTGGTGGTCACCTGCAGCGCATTCAGCCTCATCTCCAGATCCTGCTTTTCTCTTCTCTCTCTCAGTAACTCCTGTTCTATACCAACCAGTCGGTCCAATAATTCCTGAGCCGATGGTAAATCTATAAGGGATAGGGTGGTTTTCTGTTTTTCTTTTATAAGTGAATGAGAAGGGGCTGCTGCTATCGCTGCTTCTGAAGAGGTTCAATTCAGGGTCACACAATGAGGCAGCTGGTACTTGTGAGAGAGAGTTTTCTACTGTAAGGGCAACCTAAGCAGGCATTCTACCCTTAGGTGGTGCACTGGCAAAGGGGGAACCAAAGTTTAGTATAGTACCTAATACATAGTGACTAGCTTACCTGGCAAAGGGGGATCCAAAGAGAAAACTCTAGAGAACCCTTCACTCACTAACTACTGTATATAAGCACCATTGCTATGGCATGCATACCAGGTATCATTCTCCATACCGACCAGGAAGTTCTGCTGGGGTCCCAATACCAGGAGTGACCAATGAGAGGAGGGCTGATAGTTATGGTTGAGGCTCCTGAAGGGTGACCACCAGTGGTGACAGTCATTTGGTGAGTATCTCATTCGGCACTTCCGTGAGTGGGCCAAACAGTTCTTGGCCCATTGGTATGAAGTATAGATGGGGCAGTGTCCATTGGGATCCATTATCAGGGGTTCCCCTGACAGCCCTGCAGAGCCCACTACATCTACCCCCCACCTCTAAGTCATTTGTCATCCCAAAGCTGTCCAGGGACAGCATGAACTGGGTCACCTGGAAAAGCCAAATGTTAGCCACCCTGTCTGTGATCTATGGTACCAAATGTCACCTGGACAGAAGTGCCACGATCCCCCCTTCAATCCCCACCTACCCTAGGAGCCATAGGCTAATGGCAAAGGAGGAAGAGGAGCTGGACACATTATAAAAGTGCTGGGATGACTACAATCAGCAGGAGGCCACAATCATGGTCTAGATATTTACCATGGTCTCTGACAGCCTCCTCCTCAAGATCAAAAACCTCCATACAGCCAAGGAGGTATGGGATGTCATGTGTTCAAAACACAAAACCTGGGCACTCACTGTTAAGGTCAATATACGGTGCCAGATGTACAAAATGAAATGCAAGGATGAGTCGAACATCCATACACACCTGGAGGCACTCATAAGGATGCAGGAGTAACTTGCTAGGATGAACACTGGACTCACCGATGATGACCTAGTCACCATCATCCTTGGCTCACTTCCTAAGTTGTACTATCCACTGATTAATGCAATTACAATGTCAGCAGTGCATGCAAAGGTTAAGCTGGAGCCAGATCAGGTGGTCAGCATGCTGATTGATGAGTTTGAACAACTCACTATTGAGGAGCACCGACTGAAACTGAGTAAGAACACTCTTACTGCAGCAAAAGGCCATGGAAAATCAAAGGCATTCAAGGGCACCTCTAACACCACAAAGACTGACATTGAATGTTGGAATAGTGGGTAAAAGGGACATAAGAAAGCAGACTGTCACTTGAAAGCTAAGAAGAGGGATGTAGTTTAGAAAATGTGGTAGTAGAAGGCAAGGAATTTGGCTTCATGATGACATTTTCTGTGACCATGCTCATGCTGGGAACAAGTACATTGATGGGACAGGAAGTTGACATCTATGACTTGGGAATATCAGGTCATATGTTACCAAGCAGACACTGCTTCTTCACCTTTAAGGAAATTATACAACATGCAATCAATGCTGCTGACAAGACTGTGTTTAAAGCTGTTGGCATAGGCAGCATTAAGGTGAGAATCCTAAACAAGAAGATGACAACACACATTACCTTAAAGGATGTGTTGTATTATCCTGATCTTGTGTTCACGCTGATCTCACTGATGTGCTGCGATGCGGCAGGGTACTCGGTCCTATTAAAGGGCCAGAAGTGTTTGATTTGGGATAAGTGAGAGACACTGCTTGGGCAGGTCCCACTCTCAAATGGGCTGTACAAGGTAGAACATGAATCCAGAGCAGTGGCAAAAAGTTCAGCACAAAAAAGTACTCACCCTAGATGAGCTGCACTGCCAGATGGGACACATATCCCTGCAGGTTGCCCAGAAACTTGTTCAGGATGGCATCATCATAGGACTTGAGGTAGATGCAACCAGTTAGCCAGGTTTTTTTATGGCCTGCACACAAGCCAAACCTATAAGGAAGCTGGTCCCACAGATGCAAGAGGAACCACAGGCCATAAAAATCAGCAAAAAAGTCCACTTGGATGTGTGAGGGCCTGCAAACCCCCAAAGCTATGATGGCAAAGAATACTTTGTCAGTTTCACCGATGACCACTGCAGGTGGATGTACCTGGTACCCATGGTGAAGAAGAGTGACACCCTCTGCTGCTACAGACAGTATGAGGCATGTATGAAGACCCAACATAGCGTGAAATTAAAGTGTCTACAAATGGATTGCAGCAGTGAATCTCTCTCCAAAGAATTCAGCACTCACCTAAAGTCCAAGGGAACTGTCAGAAGCCTGACCATACATGACATGCCTGAAGAGAACAGTGTGTCAGAAAGACTCAACCACACGCCGCTGGAACATGCATGTGCGATGCACCTGGCAGTTAGTTTGCCCAAGTTTCTCTGGACCGAGTTGGTGCAACATGCAGTCTGGTTGAAGAACTGGACATCCACACATGTACTAGATGGAAAGATACCATATGAGGTCATGTATCACGTCAAGCCAGACCTTATAGACTTACCAGAATGGGGCGCAAGAGTTTTTACCCTCAGAGAAGACTGTGGCAAGCTGGAAGCTAAGGCAGATGGATTGGATACAGCAACAAAAGCAAGGGGAACAGGGTGTACTGGCCTGGAAAACTGTTATGTGAAGGAATAATATAATCGTAATTTAATATAATATCTCCCAAAGGTAAACAATAGCGAGGTTCAGAGTAGGGAATGGCTTCAACTTGTATGCTGTGCCCACCAGATCACACTGGTCTCTAATTTCAGAATAGCAAGACAGAAAGAAAGGATTAGTCAAAATCAAAGTTGATTATCTGACTGAAGACTGAACTACTGAATGTACAAGATCTTTATACTACTTTCAAATCTACGAGGAGTTGACTAGATTCCTATAATAGATTAGAAAGCCAAGGATTGTGAAAAGCAAGAACAGAAATACTATGTCCCAATCTTAATCTCCTCCATGACATTGAGGGGTGGCATGTCACCCCAATTCCAAATGGAGTTACCCTATAAGGAACATAATAGCAGATCAGATATAAGAGACAGAATGGAATTGCAAATAAATGAAAGTGGAGCAGAACATAAATGAAAGGATATTAAATGTAAATGAAGACAGAATGGAATTGCAAGCATATGGAGTTTGATGTAAATGAGTGGAGCAAATTGACAGGAGCATGTGATGCCAAGACAGATACATAAGGTGCATATAGTCTGTGGGCTGAGGGTGTAATAGTTGAATAGGTGAGTGAGGGTGGAGTTAGGCTGAGTAGGCTGAAATGAATAGTTGGGTATGCTGGCATACGGTTCCTAACACAAACCTTGAGTCACCATCAAGAATAACATTATATTTGATGAATCCATCCTATTATCCCAAGTAATGCACAGACTGAGGGGGAGCTAATCACCCAGAACAGTCGAGGCACTGCTCAACAATCACATGTCAACCCTCCTGCACCATTAATCGATCCTCTTGAAGGATTTGAAGCACCAGACAATCCAGAGGAACAGCTGCAAGGCAGGAGACACAGGGCATACAAGCGGTCTGCCTACATAAGGGACATTGCTGACAGCACAGGAAGTAGCACTGGTCATGTAAATGCCCCCATGTATCCTAAGAGGCTGTCCATCCCCACCGGGAATGTGGTCATAGCAGTCCTAGAGGAGCTGGAGGAGGTCAGCATGGAGGATGAAGAGATGATGTACTGCCCTCTAGAATATGCAATGGTGGCAGCTATCCAGAGCATGGGAATTGACCTGGTTATCATGGATGATACACTTTCACATGAGGACTGGCGGTGTGAGATGCATCCATCAAGTGGGAGCTGGACCAGCATGCAACTCTACACATGTAGAACCTTGTAGAACCCCCTGATGGCACTAACATTGCTAGCAGCAGGCTCATTTTTTGCTACAAGTATGATGCGAGCAGTAAAGTTGTAGCTTACAAGACCAGGCTAGTCATGCAGGGTTTTTCCCAAACAGAAGGGATAGACTACAACAAAACTTTCTCTTCCATCACTAAACTTTCTGCCATCTGCATCATTGCCACCATAGCAGTCAGGAATGACTGGGAGCTTGAGCAGACCAATATCAATGGTGCCTACTCTCATAACACATGTATATGGAGAAAATACTCAAGAGGTTTAACCTACAGGATGCTAACCCACTTAGCATACCACTTGACCCCTACCACAAGCTGTCACTGTCCCAATCCCCTTCCATCCCTTGTTAGTTTGACAAAATGTGTAATGTGCTCTACAGAGAGGCCATCAGATCCCTCATGTATGTGGCACTAGGCACACGCCTGGATATCTCATTTGCCGTATCTTCCTGGCACAGTTTTTGCAGAACATGGGGAGGGAACACTGGGAAGCAGTCAAAAGGGTATTTTGCTATCTTAAGGGAACAAAAGACACTTCCCTTGTCATTGGAGGGGTGTGAAATGGCCTAGAGGCCTTCTCAGACACAGACTGAGCTCACAGGAGCATAGGCACTCTATGTATGGATATGTATTCATGGTCGATAGAGGAGCTGTCTCCTGGAGTTTGAAGAAACAGCCTATTGTTGTGCTATCAACAACAGAGGCTGAATACATTACGGCCACTCACACTGCAAAAGAAGCCCTGTGGATCTGAATGTTCATTTCAGAGATAGCTCAACCACTCAGAAAACCCATCACCATCTACCTTGACAATGTCTTGGCCATTTCCATCACAAAGAACAATGAATATGACCAAAGGACCAAGCATATAGACATATGTTATCACTTCATATGCCAAGCTATGTAGAAGAGACTCATTCCTATTGTATGCCTAGACACACAGGCACTAATTATCTTGTAGCCTTCCATTGTTTAGGTATAGTAATAATATACACAGTGAACTGCCTGTTCACTGAGCCTTCTGTTGTTTAGCTACTGCACATAATCACTACAGGCCCTTCTTATACATTAGATCCAGGAACTACAGTAGGGGACAAAACTGTTCAAGTGTTTTGAACATTTGTGTTGTACTGTAAATAACAGGAGGATCACATAATCAAACAATATGACGTAATTAGTGGAGATAGCCCTGCTTCTGAACTTGTGGTCACAATCAAGATGATTACGTAACTCTCAATATTCATTGAGATATTAATTATTTAAAAAAATGAATCATTTGAACAGTTTTGTCTCTCACAGTTATTAATGCAATAAATTGTATATACAGGGCTGGAAATCACATGACAAGTCACGTAACATCGTGTGAACCTTTTTATAGTTTTTTCTGTCCAAACAAAGCCAAACATCCCTTGTTCAGAACAATGAAGCCTCTCTCTGCTGCTAAAGTTGACTCTATCATCCAATTGCTCAAAACTGGTCATTCTAGCCACTACATCTCCTCTTACCTTGGTGTCTCTGTTGGCTCTATCTCTACCATTCACAGGAAACACTGTCCTGATATACCCAAGGCCACTGGTGGTCACCCATCCAAGATATCCCCCTCCAACATCTACCATATCGTATTGCTCATGCAAAAAGGGAAGATTGAGAATGCAACCTAGGGTACCTAGGTGCTCAAAAACATTCTCAATGATCCAGTGACATCCAAGACTATAAAGAGAAACCTGAAGAAGGCTGGGATGAAGGCAGTTGTAAAGAGAAAGAAGCCACTTCTTAGTGCAAGGTATAGGAAGGCAAGGAGGGAGTTTGCAGAAGCTCATCTGGAGTGGACTCTAGAGGACTGAAAGCATGTTGTCTGGTCAGATGAGACCAAAATCAATTGATTGGTGTCAAATGGAAGGAGATGGGTGTACAAAAAGGCTGGAGAACCTTTGAATGATAGGCTAGTTGAGGGAACACTGAAGTTTGGTGGAGGTTCTGTGATGGTATGGGGTTGTATGTTATGGAAAGGACCTGGCTATGCTGTCAAAATTGATAGAATGATGGATAGGGAGTTGTACAGGCAGAATTTGGATGATGAGCTTCAGACTAGCCTGGAGTATTATGGTAAAGATTCTACTGACATTATTTTTCAACAAGATCATGACCCCAAGCACATGTGCAAGATGGCCACTGAGTGGTTTTCTGACCATGGCTATGAGGTCATAAAGTGGCCAGCTCAGTCCCCTAACCCAAACTCCATTGAACACCTCTGAACTATTGTCAAAAAGTACTTTTCTGACTATGAACACCCCCCTCGTGGAGTGCATGAGCTATGGGAGAGGATTGGAGTGGAATGGGAGAAGATAGAGCCAGAGGTGTGTCAGAAGTTAATTGAGAGCATGCCTAGAAGGGTACAGGCAGTGATGAGAGCAAATGGGGGCTTTACCAAGTACTGATATATATTATTTCTTGTTTAAAAAATATGAGGGACAAAACTGTTCAAATGCTTCATTTTTTTAAATGATTAATATCTCAATGAATATTGAGAGTTACATAATCATTTTGATTGTGACCACAAGTTCAGAAGCAGGGCTATCTCCACTAATTACGTCATATTTTTTGATTATGTAATCCTCCTGTTATTTACAGTACAACACAAATGTTCAAAATACTTGAATGGTTTTTCCCCTACTGTATATAAGGTATAATAATCAACCATCCATCAAGTTTCCCAAGTCATAGGAACTAGGCATCATTAGATTAAGGTAGAAGAAAAACAGTTTCTACTAAGGTCATGTGATGTGATGGTCACAGTCACAGGTGCAAAAATTTTTGTTGTCAAGTAAAAACTGTATATTCTGCTACAGAGGATAGTGAATTTTTATAGAAATAATAATTCAGCTACACTATATATTATCAGCCTTGTCCATCTCAGCTAAAATGGTATCTGGCATATTGCCAGATCCTTGTGCAAAATGGTGGATATAACATTTGAGTCATGTGACCTTAGTGGAATCCATATATTCTCTACCTTATCTGTAGGAATGTCTTTCTATATATGGAACTTTTTTTATATATGTGATTACATCAGCACAAAAATATGTGAACAAAAAAATTGACAGTGTCAGACTGCTTAAAATTGTGATTATGAATTTTGGGAGGATGTTTGAAAGTTTGGATATACTACACTTGCAATAGTGATTTTTTCAAAAAGTAAAACCAAGACTATGTACATATAGTTCTATTCCATTGATCTGTGGTCTCAGAACCATTTTTTGTCAATGTTACCAGATCCTTCTGAAAAATGGTGGATGTGACATTTGAGTCATGTGACCTTAGTGGAAACCATTTGTCTTCTACCTTATGATATTTCTGATGCCCAGTCAAATAATTATCCAATAAGTCCCTAAAATGAATTGGCTGTATCTCTATAGAACCATCATCAAATTACATAATTCTTAATTTCACACATAGCCCTTAACAAGACCTCTCTTACATACACTAACATATTGGCTCTGTTTGTTGAAATACTAAGGTTATGTTGACGCAGTCTGGCCTAGTGTCTTAACAAAAGCAAGTGATCTAGAGTTCAAAGTGAGTGACTAAGGACTACTGACTTCGAAGAGAATACACGGTACCTAGAGTTCGAAGTGAGTGACTAAGGACTACTGACTTCGAACTCAGCTGACTGTACAGTGTGAGCGCAAATGGTTACAAATAAATGAGATAAGATAGGGTTGTGAGTTATTCTTTTAACACTGTTTGGCCTTGTTGTGATGCTATGTGACCATGAAGCAGAAAGTGCAAAACATTGGGACAATTGTTAGAGTCACTGTATGTGAGATGGCTCCTGCATACATATATGCACCCAGCCTCTCATGTTTTTGGTATTTGTTATGTGTCAAGTGAGTGTCTTTATTCTCTTGTTTCTTTCATTCTTTATTCAGATTCTTTTTTGTATGTTGTCCCTCCTATCCCTTCTCTGTCCAGTGACAAGATGGCTGACAGATCTCCCTGCCCAGTCATACACCTGAGGCACCTGTCTCACTAACTATGGGCTGGATCCATATCCTACAATGTAAAATGCTTAAAGGTTGGTAGTGAAGTGAATGTAAAGTATCTTAGTATTTTTGACTATTTTCCTTGGCTCTGTCAAGTACACGTACCGAGGACCCGATAACTCAGCGGTACCGACTAAAATACTCCATTAATAACCAAGCACGAACCATTCGATGAGTCGTTCTCGGCCGGACGCGCATATCGGTCACATCCCTCATTCCTACACCCACTCCTCACTCCTCGGTCTGCCTCACCTCGGCACTTCCTGCCCTTGTGTTATCTTCGGTCATGGCCTTGTGTTACAGTCGGGCACTTCCTATTGTGCTAGGGCACGTCCTATTATTCTGTCCTTCATTG
>QLPG01006476.1:0-10734 GCA_003314385.1 Gomphus sp. MG54
GAGGATAATACAAGGACGGGGAGTCCCGAGGTGAAATGGACCGAGGAGTACGGATGGCAAATGTGCCGAGCTGGGACCGGCGTATCAAGTGTTATGCAGGCAACGCGGTCACTTGGTCGTGGATGTAGAGTAATTGCTCGGTCGGCACTGCCGGCGGATGGGTCTCGGTACGTGGACTTGACACCAGGTTGGACAGCTGACAACTGTTCCATATACAGACTCATTGGATGGCGACTTGATTTCAAAGCCGTCTACAGACAGGAGGACATACGCACGCGGATACTGAATGGCGGACAAAACTACTGCGGCATTTCAGTCAGCTGAACGACTAGGAATGGACAGACATCAAATAGGACTCACACTTTATGAAGGATAGGAGAGATGAGCGAAGAGGAATAACTGCGATCACGGACTGGAGAGAGACCCTCGGCTGATGAAACAGATGAGCAGGGATTCAAGGGAGCGACGCGATTGAGAATTGTCTCGACAGAAGGATGGGGATTGGCAATGGGAACCATTATATGACATTGGTATAACGTTGAGGGAAAGGGAGGGTTACTTACAACGAAAATAACGAATGACCAACGGGCGGCTGAACAAACCCGAAATGGGCAACGCGCCAATCCTATCTAATGGAAACACGATTATAGAAGCGGGCTGTTACATATAAGATAACAAATGAAAGGGGACTTACGGTCATGGGGATGCTACGGATACAAGTGACTGCGAAGCACAGTCTATCAAAGAGCGGTCAAAGAGGGGGACTTATTAGTTAGCTGCGCTGATTACAATGTGTACAAATAGCTGCAGCATCACAGGATTATTAGTTAGTAAAAAAATCTCCAACACCTCTGTTAAAGATTAGTCTATTCAGTAAACTCTATAGCCCTAACTGAAACCACTACAGCCGACTTCATAATAAGCCGCGTTTACTCGTCGTTTACCACCGGGGAATACAGCATACTGATAGACAAAATCTATCAAAGCCTTGGAGATTGTCTTTGATTTATCCTTGCATTCTTAACATCCAGAATACCCTTATAATTCACTAATATTCTCTCATTACAAAGGGGGGTTCATACTCCAGAAGCAGAGGGACTTAAAGGTCATGGGTTCACAATCGGAATTGGAATAGGGGCAGAGAGACGGGAAGCACCGGGGGGTCTGGGACTGTTCACTGTATAGGGTGGTTCAAGTGGTTTGAGGTTGCAGGGACTTGGCTTCAACTTATGTGTTGCGCCCTCCTTGATCGTCTGTCCCTAATTTTGGAAAGTTGGAAAGTTTACTGGAACTGAATTGGAAACTACGACGCAGAATTAAGTCAATATTCATTCTAGCAAATAGTCCAGTTGACTAGTATCTTATATATATGTATCTATCCTTGTACTATCTTGTGCCGAGTAAAGACAAGGGGGAAGAGAGTAAGTACAAGGGGCAATACAGAACGAAAAACAAGGGAGTGAGGTATGCGATGATCCTGCATGTCGTTTATCAAAAGAGCAGAACCTTGTTCTCGGAATCTTGGAGGCTTGGGTTTACGGAACTTCGGGTTGGTACAATGGAATTTGCAGAAAGCAGTTGTTCAGGCTTTAAACAGTCGGAAAGGTCCCAGAATTGGTGTGGGTGGTTGTGGGGGTTAATGGGGGTTTATTGGGGGCATGGTCCATAACAAGTTCCTGGAGATTAGTTCTAGTGTTTTCCATCTCCTTGCATGCCCAGCCATTCGTGTATCATGGTGCTGAGAAACGATGCATCTCCGAAGGTCTGGATCATTCAGGACGTAGATCTTCCCTCAGAATTGGAGGAGGCCGTCCTGTTCCATCTACTTGGCAGATCATACTGATTTGGGATGCCCCCATCAGAGTTCTATGATAGCCTTGGCTACTGGATCTTCTGGGTGCAAGGTCCGAAGCTTCACTCGTATGTCTAGGAGGATATCTCTTTCTTCTCTGACTGCCGTAATTCCTTCCAAAGCTCGGATTGTGAACAGCTCTGGTCGGAGGAGGATTATGTTCTCATTATCCTCCGATCCAGATCCGTGGTCTGATATTCTGGAGAGTGCATCTGCTTTGCCCATACTCCATCCTGGTCAGTGGTGGAGTGTGAAGTTGAAGCAGGATAAGAAGAGGGACCATTGGGCTTGCCTTCGGTTTAACTTCTTAGAGGTCCGGAAATACTCCAGATTTTTATGGTCTGTCTAGACCTCAAACTAGAGTTGTGTCCCCTCTAGGAAGTGCCGCAATTCCTCCAGAGCTCAGATGATGGCCAACATTTCTTTGTCATGGATTTCGTAGTTTCTTTCCACTGGGCTTAGGCTTTTGGAGAAGAAGGCAATTGGGTGCCACAACCCATCTGTTGGCGATTGTTGTGAGATGGTGGCCCCCGTGGAAAAGTCCGAGGCATCCGCTTCCACTCTGTATGCTCAAGAATCATCCAGGAACATTAGTATCAGGGCCGAGGTGATAAGCTCCTTAATTTTTTGGAGCACTGCCTCCTCTCCCTCTCCCCACTTCCACGGTTCCCCTTTCTTTGTGAGATCGAAGAGTGGTTGAGCATAAAGGGAGAAGTCCTTGATGAAGCATTGGTAGAAGTTTTCAAATCAGAGGAATGACTGGACTCCCTTTTGGTTCTTCAGAGTTGGCCACTCCGTCACTCCTCGGACCTTCATAGGGTCCATTTCTACCTTCCCTTCTGATATGATGAGTCCCAGATACTCAATCTGTGTTCTTTCAAACTTGCACTTCTCCTTCCAAAGTTAAAGTTTCTGTTCTCGGAGTCATTCCAACACCTGGCGTGTGATCCTTCAGTGCTCGGCCAAGGTCCGAGAATAGATGAGGACATCATCAATGTATATGCAGATGAGTCCAGCTAAGATGAGGTCTTGGAAAATATCATTCATCATCGTCTGAAAAGTGGCTAGACTGTTTGTGAGCCTGAAGAACATTACCAGTGGCTTGAACAGTCCTCAGTTTGTCCAAAAGGCAGCCTTCCACTTGTCCCCCTCCTTGATTCAGATGTTGTTGTATCCCCATCTAACATCTAGTTTTGTGAAATACTTAGCTCCCTTGAGCTGGTTCACCAGCTCCAGAATGAGGGGGAGCAGGGATTGGTTCTTTACTGTCATTGCATTCAACTTTCGGTAGTCCTGGATGAGCCAGAGGGATCCCGAAGACCAGGGATGCTGTCAAGCTTTGGGAATGCTGAGGTGTCGGGCAGGAATGGCCAAGTCCTACAGGCCGGATGTAGTGGCTTTGGCTTCAATGTACTCGTGCGTTGCACCCTACTCTCCATGTGTGCCACTGATTTGCAACAGACAGAATACTCGGGAGGATGCCAATGATGCCAGCCCGAGTAGAGGACTTAACTAAGGAGGGAAAGGTAGAAGGGCCTAAGCCTAGTCAATACCCAGAATGAGGAAATATGTACATGCATGCCCTACTTATATAGGTTTAAGAAGCGACATATGGAATAAGGAATGTGGGACAATAAGGTATGCAGAGCATGTGGGTATTGTCCACAATGAGTAAAATTAGAATGGAGGAATGAAAATGGGAATAGAACAATAAAAGATAGAATAATACGAATGTGGCCAAGGATAGGACAATAGGGAGTGCCCAACTATAAAACAATGGTTGCGACCGAAGATAAAACAAGGACAGGAAGTCCCGAGGTGAGGCAGATCGAGGAATGAGGAGTGGACAGGGTAGGATTAATGGATGGTGAGTGGCATAGAGTAGAAGAGGGGTAATGGGCAAGGAATGTGGGTGGTGAATGTACCAAGCCGAGACCGGTGTACCAAGTGACGTTGTTATAGCCCATGCCCTCAAACAAACCCACACTAACCCCCACTACCACACGCTTCCGTTCCGAGACCTTTCCGATCGACCAAAGCCCGAACAACCAATTTCCGAATATCCGAAATACATTCCAAAGGCCCCCCGAGTCCGACCCCCCGTAGCCCGAATCCAACCTTCCGAAGACTCCAAAAATCAAGGTTCCGTCACGATCGATAACCGACGCGCAGGACTATCGCGTACCTCGCTCCCTTGCTCTCCTTCTTATATTGACCCCTTGTACTATCTTCTCCTTGTTTTATGACCGGCTAAAGTTAGTACAAAGAGCGTTACATGTATATAGTCTCACAGTCGACTGGACTGTTCGCTAGTACGAATATCGATTTAGTCTCCCACCAGTTTCCGATTCACTTCCGGTAAACTCCCGCCTCCTTTCCGAAATTAGGGACAGACAATTGAGGAGGGCACAACACATAAGTTGAAGCCAAGTCCCTTCGACCTCGAACACCTCAGTGACCGGATTGATCTACTCCGTGACCTGCCCTAAACTTCCGGTGCCTCCGTCTCCGTCTGTAGTCCGTCCGATCCCGATCTCGGTCTTCGGCCCCGTTACGGACCTTCGCACTAACCCGGAAAACCCCTTCGGAAGTACTAGCTAAGCGCCTGACACGCGGACTTAACAGACGTGCATGTGGTGTGGACACTTGTACATGGATGTAGGATGACTGCTCGGTCGGCACTGCCAAGTTTGACAGATGCCATTGGAGATTTTGAAGGTCAGATGCATCCAGTCCGAAGGTTCTCTTGAATGAAGGCATCCAGCTCGGTTTGTTCTAATGGGGACATGGGATACACTTTGCAGTTAGCTGGACTGGCCGCCAGTTCCAGTTCAATGGCATGATCCCAAATATTTCTCTCTGGGAGCTTGTCTAAGGATTCTTTGGCAAAGACACTCTCAAAATCTTGGAGATACTCTGGAATTTCTGCCTCTGTTTGGACACTTTTGTAATGGGCCTCTGCCAACCTCTGGGAGGTGGTCTGCACAACTCGGACATGTTCTACTTCCGGTGGGAGCACCACACACATCACTCTATCCCTGGGCTCTAATTCATCCAGTGGGTCTTTCTCTTCTTCACTCTCCTCGCCCACCTCCACACTCCCTTCCTGCGGACCTTCTTCTTCTAGGAGCTTTGGAAATGGGCCAGTCCGACACTCACGGATCTGCTTTTTCAACACCTGCTCCTTCATTCATTCATCTCATACCTCAGCTCAGCAGGTGTGACATTTTTCAGGACATCGGCTCATGTTAACAGTCTGAGTCTGCCAGTCAATCTCTGGATTATGTTCTTCCAGCCAGGTATAGCCCAGTATTAGGTCTTGTTTTGCTAAGCTGGTGACCACAAATGTTGTTTGCTCTGTGTGTCCATTTACTCAGAGGATCATGTTGACAACTTCCTGGATGGCTCCAGCCTTGTTTGGTGATCCGTCAACATTGTAAGCTGGGATTGGCCTTTGCAGCTTCTGAGTGGTGAGATGGTGTCGTTCTACATAACCTCTGTCCATGAACTGTCTGGTGACCCCACAATCCACAAGAGCGGGTCCTGACTTGACCTCTGCTGTGTCCGTTATTTGGATCTCCACCTTGATAACTAGGGATTTTGGACTTGGGGTGGTGGTGACCACATATTTCTTTGGAAGTTGTTTCTCCCATTTTTTGACTTGTATCCAAGATCGCTTCGGTAGAGCCTCCGATGTTTGTGTGTCTTTTGATGGCTGTTCTTCTGAAAGGGAATGTGCAATGATTACATCACTCTCTTCTTCCAGATATGAGAACCTATTATGTTCAGGCAGCGGGGTCACATGATTCACCCACTGCTGGCCCCAAAATCTTCTTCTTCCTCTCTCTCTTCCCACCCTTCTGCTACCTCGGGGTTCTTCAATACTTCCGTTGATGTTACTTCTGACACCCCTAGGAGGTTCAGAAGTTCTGCAAGTAGCTCCAGTTTTTCCTCAGTACTCATGGTTTGGATGTCAAAGGACAATGGGCAGTCCCATGCATAGTGCCTGGGTTTTCGGCATCGGTGGCAAACCCCTAGGGCAGAACTTTTAGCTTAGGTCCAGTCTACCTCCATTGGGGTCAGAGCTTCCTTTGGGGCAATTGGTGGTGGTGTGGGGGTTTGTTGGGGTGGTTCTGGGAAGCAAGGGGGTAGTGCCGGCATCCTCAGAACTCCAAGCATGAACCTAGTGGGCGTGCTGTTTGAGCAGGTGGAGGTCCAAAGTTGACTGTGATGAGCCTCTGTGAATGCTTCATTAGCTTCCTGGTCCCAGGCAACCCTTTGTGCCACCTCATCCCTGATGAGATTATGAGCAAATTGCAGTAGGTTTGAAGAATTTATAGGCAGTCTATTTTATTTTATCTCCTCAGTGTAGTCAACAACTAAGTGTATATTCGGAAAATATACCTATTTTATTTTATCTTACAAAAAGAATAAAGAAATTAGCCTTAAAGGCTTGTACAATATACTATATAACTCACCTCCTCAGTGTAGTCAACAACTGAGGAGGGAGGCATGCGCGGGTTGTGTTTCACCCGCATATACCCTGCAACCAGCTCTTGACCCTATCGAAGGTTTGAGCCAGGCTGCTGGTTCCAAATCCAGGGAGCCGGCCACGCTAGTCACGTCGTGCGTGGACAAGCACCCGTAAGTAGCGTACATAGTAGAATATGAATAGCTCCCTCAATATTGAGGGTAAAAATACAAATAAAAGTGAGAAAAATTTAGAATTCAAAAGCGCACAGAATGATACTGAAATCGATATAATATTACAATATATTGAGATTGGTCTCTCAGGGGTGAGATGCAAGTTTGCACCCAACAATCCCATCCCTTGGAATCGTCAAAGCTTGGGGTTCCACTTCCCAGGAGGGCAACCTTCATCTGTATTCCTGGTTCGAGCCCTCGGGGGAACTTGATCACAATCATCTTGTCATCATGGTGTTCCATGAGGTCCACCAGCTCTATGAATCGGTCAACATAGTCTTCTACGGAGCCCTTGCTGTTGAGGAATAGGGAATGCTCCCTATTATTTTTGATCATTTTTTCGAGCTGAATCAGCCTGCAGAATCCGAACCTCTCCTCAAGAAAATTTCCACTTAAATCAGCCATATCTTGGCAACAAAAAAATATTATAATGTTTTTGGCTAGCCAATTAAGAGTGAATTACCTCCTGTAATTAACTCTTAATTATCAAGGAGATTGAGCCTATGGATAATCCTAAAAACATCTATAATTTTGCCTATCAATGTGTGGACCCACAATGTACAACAACTATGGAGCCATTACCTAAATCTACAAAAGTGGCTCCAAACTCCTGGCTCAAGTTCTCAGTCTACAATGTACAACAAATTCCTGGACTTACATAATATTAATATTTCGTGACATGACCAGTCACAAGAGTACCAGTCGTGGGAATATTATATTTCTTTATTGTAAAAGTAGTGACAATGGTGACACAATGACTGTGGCCAAGTCCTGCAGGCCAAGAGTAGTGGCGTTGGCTTCAACGTACTCGTGCATTGCGCCCTACTTTCCGTGCGTGCTACTGTATTTGCAACAGACAGATACTCGAGGGGATGCTGAGGATGTTGGCCCAAGTCGAGGACTTAACAGAGGAGAAGAAGGTAGAAGGGCCTAAGCCTAGTCGATACCCAGAATGAGGAAGTATGTACATCCATGTCCTACTTATATAGGTTAAGAAGCGACATGTGGAATAAAAAATGTGGGACAACAAGGTATGCAGAGTATGCGGTTATTGTCCACAACGAACAAAATTAGAACAAGGAATGCAAAGCGGGGATAAAACAATGAAAGATAGGATAATAGAAATGTGTTCAAGGATAGGACAATAGGAGGTGCCAGACTATAAGACAAGGCTTGTAACCGAGGATAGTACAAGGGCAGGAAGTCCCAAGGTGAGAAGGGTCGAGGGGTGGGGACAGGGAGTGTGAATGGTGGATGTGCCGAGCCGAAACCGGCATACCAAGTGTCATGCATGCAACGTGAGTGCTTGGTTGCGGATATGGGGTGATTGCTCGGTTGGCATTGCCGAATAGATGTGTCTTGGTACGGTACTTGACATTGTGTGTGGAACCTTGATTTTCAGAGTCATGGAAAGTGTTGGAATCGGAAGTCATGGGTTTCCGATCAGGTTCTCAGAAAGTCTGTTCAGAAAGTGGTCTGAATTGGTTCATAACACTCGGCCATAACCCTATTGTTTTATAGTCGGGCACTCCCTATGTCTTATCCTTGGCCACATTCCTATTATTCTATTTCCATTGTCCTATCCCCAACTACATTCCTTCATTATAAATTTACTCATTGTAGACAATACCCCCACATGCTCTGCATACCTTATTGTCCTACATTCCTTATTCCACATGTCGCTTCTTAAACCTATATAAGTAGGACATGCCTGTACATACTTCCTCATTCTGGGTATCAACTTGGCTTAGGCCCCTTACCTTCTCCTTCCCCTGCAAAGTCCTCTACTCAGGGCCAGCACCTTTGGCACTCTCTGAGTATCTCCTCTGTTCCAAATTGGTGGCACACACAGAAAGTAGGGTGCAACACACAAGTACGTTGAAGCCAAAGCCACTACTTTTGGCCTGCAGGACTTGGCCACTCCTTGCCCACATCATTGGCAGTACCGAAGCTTGACAAAGGGAAGGGATGGGTAATGAGGGAATGGTGATGGATGGAGGATGTGGGACAAGAGTGGTGAACCATATGATGTACCAAATGTACCAAATGTACCGAGCCGGGGCTGTGAAACAGTGATGCAAGACTTGCCACTGGTGTGTGGGTAAGGGTTGGTTGGTTGGCATTGCTGAGGTAACGGGTACTCGGTACGTGTACTTTGACAGTATCCCCCCCTTAGCGGCTGAACCCATGATTCTGGTAGGTGGAGATCAAAAATAGGGTTTGGGATGCCTAAAGTGACATCATGTGGAGGTTTGGGGTGTAGCACCCACAACGCATCTTCATCAATCCATTCAACAAATTGCCAGGCTCCTATCAGTAACCATGAGAAAAAATAGGCTATGAAATGGATGAAGATGAGAAACTTATGGCCAAAATGCAGGGGCAGCAGGCCAAACGACAACGGGACCGCAAGGAGGCAGAGGCTGTGCGGGTTGCCAAAGAGGCGACTAAAGCCAAAGCCAAGGAGAAGAAGCAGGAGGAAGAGGAGGCTGAAAGGAAACGGAAAGAGGATGAGGAGGCCATGGCTAAGGCGGCCAAGATGAAAAGGCTGGCCAATGACCGGGCGGCCATGACAGCTGCACAGAAAGCAGCCAAACAGGCTGCAAAAGAAGCAGCCAAACAGGCTGCAAAAGAAGCAGCCAAACAGGCTGTGGCAGTGGTAACACATGTGGCGGATGATGAGGTGGCCCATTAGGCTGAAATGGCCATCCAAACGGACGTAGAGGTCCTGAAAACAACCGGCAGGGAGGAAAATCCTCAGTGCATGCAAGATCATGACGCGACACCTAAAGTGCAGGGTGTTGAGGCTGTGAGGGTTCCTGAAGGCTCAGGAGTCCCAAAGGCTCCAGTACGGAAGAGGGGGAGAAGTGTGGAGGCAGGGTCGAGCATGGGGCCTGGGACAAAGAGAAGAGGAAGGAGTGAATGGCCGGGAGGGGCCAAGGTGAGGTGAGTGGTGATGTTTTTTTATGTGTTTTTATTTATTGATTTCTTGTTTGAAAATAGTGCAAGGAGACCCCTGAGAAGTTGTTTCTGACCCTCCGTCCTCCTTGCAAGGAGTGCAAGAAGTGGAACCACGAGTGCAGTGTCCCAGGACTGGGGGCCACCTGCCAAATATGTAAAAAGTGCAAGGTGCAGTGCAATCTTGCTGTACCATGGGCTTCAAGGGCAAAAAGTCACCCCTTTATTCAGGAGGATGAGGAGATGGAGGTGGAAAGTGAGGGGGTTGATACGAGTGAGGGGGAAACTCAAGGTGATGAGGAAGAGGATGAGGAGGTGAAGGAACCACCAAGAAAGCAGCCGAGGCAGGCCTGCACTATGCAGCCAAGCAGGAGGACACCCATGGTCCAAGTTCCACAGGCTGAGTCATCAGGAGGAAGGCGGGTGGTGGAGCTGCTGGAGGTGCTCCTGAGAGGCCAGGACAGGTGTTAAATCTGCATGTCGGCACTTAGCTAGAGACTTCTGGAAGGGTCTTTGGGGGGTTCCGAAAGGGTTCCGAAGGGAGAGCTCGTATTCCGAAGGTAGGGGTGAGGATCGGAATCGGGATTGGAATCGGAGCGGACGGAAGTCGGGACCACTGGGGGTCTTGGGACTGTTCATGGTATAGGGTGGTATGAGTGGTTTGAGGTCGCAGGGACTTGGCTTCAACTTATGTGTTGCGCCCTCCTCGATCGTCTGTCCCTAATTTCGGAGAGTCGGAAAGTTTACCGGAAACTAATCGGAAACTACGACGCAAAATTAAGTCGATATTCGTACTGGCGAATAGTCCAGTCGACTGGTGGCCTATATACATGTATCTAGTTCTTGTACTATCTTTTACTGAGTAAAGACAAGGGGGGGAAGAGAGTACAAGGGGCAATATAAAACGAAGAACAAGGAGTGAGGTATGCAATGATCCTGCGCGTCGTCTATCAAGGGAACAGAACCTTGACTTTGGAGTCTTTGGAGGTTCGGAATCGTGGAACCTCGGAATGTATGTCGGACATCCGGAAATCGGGTATTCAGGCTTTGGGCGATCAGAAAGGTCCCGGAAATGGTGCGGGTGGTTGTGGGGTTTAATGTGGGTTTGTTTGGTGGCATGGGCCATAACAACAGGATGATCAGCATCCTGCTCCTTATGTTAGAGAGGGATCCAGGAGATCCTGAGAATGAGGGAGATTTGGGAAGGGAGGAGGATGAGC
>QLPG01006476.1:10983-21769 GCA_003314385.1 Gomphus sp. MG54
TGGGATGTATTCAGGAGTGGGTGTGATCATAGGGTTGGGAATAGGGTGTCGGGATGATGTAGGGTCAGGATGGATAGGAGTTAAGGTCGAGATGGAAAATATGGATGGCAAATGGAATGGGGTTTTCAGGAGAGGGATGTCTTTGGGAGGGGATATTGCATAGTTCGAAGTTGTCACGACCATACATCGAGCTTTACCTTATTCGGCAGTACCAACCAACTGACCCTCTGTCAAGTCCACGTACCGAGACCCATCCGCCGGCAGTGCCGACCGAGCAATTACTCTATATCCACGACCAGGTGCCCACGTCGCCCGCATAACACTTGGTGTGCCGGTCCCGGCTCGGCACACTCGCCATCCGCACTCCTCGGCTCGTTTTCACCTCAGGACTCCCCGTCCTTGTATTATCCTCGGACGCGACCCATTGTTTTATATCCGGCCACTCCTTATTGTCCCCTTTCGAGTCACAATCCTATTATACTGTCTTTTATTGTTCTATCCCCGCTTTGCATCCCTTGTTCTAATTTTGTTCGTTGTGGACAACAACCACATTACCCTGCATACCTTGTTGTCCCACATTCCTTATTCCACATGTCGCTTCTTAACCTATATAAGTAGGACATGCATGTACATACTTCCTCATTCTGGGTATCGACTAGGCTTAGGCCCTTCTACCTTCTTCTCCTCTGTTAAGTCCTCGACTCAGGCCGGCATCTTCAGCATCCCCCTGAGTATCTGTCTGTTGCAAATACAGTGGCACGCACGGCAAGTAGGGCGCAACGCACGAGTACGTTGAAGCCAACGCCACTACTCTTGGCCTGCAGGACTTGGCCATAGTCCGCCCGACCTTTCAACAACACCCTTTCGGCAGTACCGAAGTCCGTCAGAATCTGACTCCTGACACCCTCACTCACATCATTCCATGACATATGGTTTTGGTTCGGTACACCCGGTTCACCACTCGGTTCATTATCCTTTCCCCCAAACCCTATTCTTTATTATCCCTATACTCTCTTCCTTCCCCCTCACTCGTTTACCCACGGGACGATCATTATTCCCTCCCACTCCCTCGCGGCCCTATTGTTTTATTCTCAGCCATTCCTTATTGTTCTATTTCTTTCCCACAATCTCACCGCTTATATTTCATTGTCTCACCCTCTCATTATTCTATTATAATCATTGTGGACTATACCTCCACATGGTCTTCATACCTTATTCTTTTTTCCATGTCTTATGCCACCCTTATTCCACATTCCGCCCCTCAGCCTATATAAGTAGTTGATACATGTACATAGTTCCCCAGTCTGAGTATCAACTAGGCTTATGCCTCCCTACTCTCCTCCTTCTGTTCAGAAGTCCTTACTCAGGCCGACATCCTCGGCACTTGCCTGAGTATCCGTTCTCGTTACAAGTTAGTGGCACGCACAGAAGGCAGGGCGCAATGCACGAGTACGTTGAAGCCAAGCCACCCTGACTGGCCTGCAGGACTTGGCCGGTTCCGGCAGTACCATCGGTAGTACCGAGGCCTGACAGTATACTCAGACTCACACTACCTCCTGTGCCCTTTATTGCTTAACGATTATGACCCCACAATCCAGATCTACCACCTGCAAGGCGACTAACGCCCCAGACACCAAAACTGAGGAATTTGTGGAGGTGACTGAACCAAACAAGTCGGCAGGTGCTGGAACTGAGGTTAAGCTTAATGCCTCTGCCCTTCTTAATCCTAATTCTTTGGTAATCTGTCAAGTACACGTACCGAGGACCCGATAACTCGGCGGTACCGACTAAAATACTCCATTAATAACCAAGCACGAACCATTCAATGAGTCGTTCTCGGCCAGATGCACATATCGGTCACACCCCTCATTCCTATGCCCACTCCTCACTCCTCGGTCCGCCTCACCTCGGCACTTCCTGCCCTTGTGTTATCTTCTGTTATGGCCTTGTTTTACAATCGGACATTTCCTATTGTGCTAGGGCACGTCCTATTATTCTGTCCTTTATTGTTCTATTCCCACCCTACATCTCTTATTCTAATTTTACTCGTTGTGGACAATAACCACATGCTTTGCATACCTTGTTGTCCCACATTCCTTATTCCACATGTCGCTTCTTAACCTATATAAGTAGGACATGGATGTACATACTTCTTCATTCTGGGTATCGACTAGGCTTAGGCCCTTCTACCTTCTTCTCTACTGTTAAGTCTTCAACTCAGGCCAGCATCTTCAGCATCCCCCTGAGTATCTGTCTGTTGCAAATACAGTGGCACGCACGGCAAGTAGGGCGCAATGCACGAGTACATTGAAGCCAACGCCGCTACTCTTGGCCTGCAGGACTTGGCCATAGTCCGCCCGACCTTTCGACAACACCCTTCGGCAGTACCGAAGTCCGTCAGTATCCGGCTCCTGACATAATCCCTCTATCTTCTATTTTGATACCGAGTTCCTCGGCAACCCCTCTTCAATGTCTGATCGATTCAGGTTCTACTCACTGCTTCATAGAATCCTCCTATGTTTGGGAACATAAGATCCCCACCACTGCCGTGGACTCAATTCCCCTTAAACTATTTGATGGCACTACTAATGCGGTCATTACCGAATCTGTAGAGCTACCAATCAAATTTCCGACAGGACAACTACAGTCCATCCATATGTATGTCACATCACTAGATTCATCTGTGTCGGTAGTACTTGGTCACAACTGGCTCACCCGCTACAATCCGTTGATTGATTGGGTATTGGGCAGTATTACGTTCTGAAAAACCGCTAATGACCCTAGGTGTGTCCCGAAGCCGTCAGTCCAGTCGGCATCTGCCGCTGCTCCACAGCCTCAAACAGGATCCTCTCCGAAATTAGAAGCCCCGCGAATAGCCCTAGTCAACGCAGCCGCCTTTGCGCGAGCCTGCAAACTAGAAGGTTTGCAGGTTTTCCGTCCGGACCTTTCAGCCATCGATGCTGTCTCAGCATGATCGTCCAAGGCCCCATCCGTTCCGTCTGCTCCCCCCGATCTGGTCAACCTCGAAAATGTCCCAAAAGAGTATCACAAATTTGCTGACGTTTTCAGCAAAACAAAAGCTGACACTCTAGGACCCCACCGACCCTACGATCTCAAAATCACCCTGGAAGATGGCGCCAAGATGCCTCATCCACCCCTCTACTCGTTATCACAGTCAGAATTAGAAACCCTGTGCGAATTTCTTGATGAACACCTGAACATGGGGTTCATCAGGGCCTCCCGTTCCCCGCACGGAGCGCCAATCTTATTCATCTGAAAGAAAGATGGCTCCCTTCGGCTATGCGTTGATTTCCGAGCACTAAACAAAGTGACTAAGAAGGACTGGTACCCTCTCCCTCTAATCACTGACCTATTAGACGCCCCCCGAAAAGCTCAAATCTATACAAAGATCAACCTTCGGCATGCATACCACCTGATCCGAATTGCCGAAGGAGAAGAATGGAAGACTGCCTTCAAAACCCGGTACGGGTCCTACGAATGGCTAGTCATGCCGTTCGGCCTCTCCAACGCCCCTGTGGCTTTTCAGAGGTTCATGAATGACATTCTCGGTGACCTAATAGACCATTGCACGGTCACCTATATAGACGACATACTGATTTATTCAGACTCACTCGAGGAGCACCGAGAACATATCCGAGAGGTGCTCCGCCGACTCAGAAAAAACAGCTTATTTGTCAAAGCCAGCAAATGTGAATGGCACAAAGACACGGTCAAATTCCTTGGCTACATCCTACGTACCGACGGCCTCACCATGTCTGATGACAAAGTCAAAACCATCCGCAAGTGGCCTGAACCACAAAAAATCAAGGACATCCAGTCCTTTCTAGGTTTTGCCAATTTCTACTGTCGCTTCATATTTAACTATTCAGACATAACCATACCCCTTACCCGGCTGACACGTAAAGGCACGATATGGGCTTGGACCGAAGACTGTCAAAAGTCTTTCGACCTGCTCAAAACGGCCTTCACCTCGGCACCTATCCTGCATCACTGGGAACCCGACTTACCCCTGGTCGTGGAAACTGATGCTTCAGACTATGCCCTTGTGGCAATCCTCTCCATTATCAGTCCTGAAGGCGAGATTCATCCCGTTGCCTTTCATTCTCGTACCTTTACCGCTCCTGAGCTAAACTATGATGTTCATGACAAGGAACTTTTAGCAATTTTCAAGGCGTTCAAGCGATGGCGGCACCACCTGGAAGGCTCTGCTAACCCCGTAGACGTCATTACCAACCACAAAAACCTCGAATATTTCTCCACCACTAAAGTCCTGACACGGAGACAGGCACGGTGGTCCGAATACCTCTGCCAATTTAACATCACTATCCATTTCCACCCCGGCAAACTCGGTACAAAACCCGACACCCTAACTAGACGATGGGACGTCTACCCTAAAGAGGGGGGTAGCAACTACGGCACGATCAACCCCCAAAACCTCCGACCAATCTTTACGACCACTCAATTAGTAGAATCCCTTCGGGCGACGCAACTTATCATCCCGACACTACGAGCAAGCACCATCATGGACTCCAAAAAACTCCATTCCGACATACTTGCAGCCCTCCCGACCGATCCAATGGCAGTACCCCATCTCGGCACCCCCGAAGTACCAAACCCAAGATGGACACAAACCCCGGACGGTTTCCTTTGGTTAGACAACCGGATCTACGCCCCCGATGCCAACAACCTCAGATTACTCGTCTTACAGTACAAGCACGACCATGTCCTCTCGGGACATTTCGGTCAAAACAAAACACTAGCCCTGATCCGCCGCGAATACATCTGGCCAGGCTTGCACACCTCGGTCATCAACTTCTGCAAATCCTGCACTACATGTATGCATTCGAAATCGCAGCGTCACAAACCCTATGGCTTCCTAAAACAACTCCCCATTCCCAAACGACCATGGAATTCCATATCCATGGATTTTATTGAGCAACTTCCTCAGTCCTCCGGCTTCACATCGATACTAGTGATAGTTTGTAGATTCACTAAACAAAGCATCTTCATCCCTACAGTCGATACAATCACTTCCGCCAATTTAGCCAAACTGTTTGTGCTTCACGTCTTCTCCAAGCACAGCATACTGAGCCATGTAACATCTGACTGCGGAAGCGAATTTGTTTCTCACTTCTTCAGGTCTCTCAAAAGAGCTCTCGACATGTGCCTACACTTCACCTCAGGCTACCATCCAGAAGCAGACTGCCAAACCGAACGAGTAAACCAGACACTGGAACAGTACCTTCGAGTCTACTGCAATTACCAACAGGACAATTGGTCCGAACTGTTGCCGCTAGCCGAATTTGCATACAATAATGCTCCAAACGCCACCACGGGCATCTCTCCCTTCTTTGCCAATAAGGGACATCACCCGAACCTCACCGTACACCCCAAGCACGACCTTGCTTCCTCTCGAGCACGCGAATTTGCTGTAGACATTGATCAGCTCCATGGAGCCCTGAAAAAACAAATTAGTCAGGCCCAATCACGATATCAAGTGTCTGCAGATTCCCGCAGACTCGCCTCTCCCGAGTTTCCGGTCGGAACTTCAGTATTCGTCAAAGCCCAATTCTTCCGAACCACCCGACCCTCCAAAAAACTAGCGGAGAAGTATCTCGGCCCCTTCGAAGTAATAGCACATGTCGGCACCCATTCCTATACCCTCCGTTTACCCAACTCTATGCGGGCAGTACACCTGGTCTTCCATGTTTCAATGCTCGAACCTTCTAGCCCCAATACCATACCCAATCGCGTTCAACCTCCACCTCCCCCTGTTGAAATCGACAGAGAAATAGAGTATGAAATTGCCGCGATCCTTGATTCAAAGACCGACAGAAGACGCAGGCCCTGCCCCCTGCTCTACCTTGTCCGCTGGACTGGGTACGAAGGCACTGAAGATGAAACATCTTGGTTAGTAGCAACCAAACTCGATCATGCTCCCGAGATCGTAGCAGAATTCCACCTTGCCTATCCCGATAAACCAGGCCCATGGCCTTTAGAGCCCGACTAAAAAACCCCCATCATCCCTCCTTTTCCCCACCGTTTCCCTTCTTTTCATCATCTACCATCTTTTTTTTTCCTTTCATCTTTTTTTTTCTTTTCTTTCCCGAAACATACTCCTTTTTTTTCTCTCCTATCCCATTTCTTTTCCCCATCCTACTTCACCCTCACACGAACCTTCTTGAGGACCAGGCCGGACCATGTTCCCGGCCATCCATTCGTCAGCCCTGCCTAACCACTCGCACTGGGTCATTACCCTACGTTGGGATCGATCAAACCAACCCACCGAATGCCGACAACAAGCCTGCCGTCATAATAGGCTGCCAAAAGCACGATAAAACACCATTCCATCCAGGGGGCCTCACCACTCATCTCATTATACGGCCCCCTCCAGTACAGTCATCTCCCCCGGCCCTCACTCTTACCCGCAAACCTCATACTGCCTATCGGCCTCATGGGTTCAGCCGCTAAGGGGGGGATACTGTCACGACCATACATCGAGCTTTACCTTATTCGGCAGTACCGACCAACCGACCCTCACTCACATCATTCCATGACGTACGGTTTTGGTTCGGTACACCCGGTTCACCACTCGGTTCATTATCCTTTCCCCCAAACCCTATTCTTTATTATCCCTACACTCTCTTCCTTCCCCCTCACTCGTTTACCCATGGGACGATCATTATTCCCTCCCACTCCCTCGCGGCCCTATTGTTTTATTCTCGGCCATTCCTTATTGTTCTATTTCTTTCCCACAATCTCACCACTTATATTTCATTGTCTCACCCTCTCTTTATTCTATTATAATCATTGTGGACTATACCTCCACATGGTCTTCATACCTTATTCTTTTTTCCATGTCTTATGCCACCCTTATTCCACATTCCACCCCTCTGTCAAGCCCCCGATACCAAGCTCTGGTTCACTCGGTAGTACTGACCGAACAACCCTTGCCTTTTAGTCCCACACACCAGTGACAAGTCATCCCTCGCCAGTACATGGTCTCAGTCTGGTACATTTGGCTCATCATTTGGTTCACTTTCCTTATCCTGTCCCCTCTATCCTTTGTCATTCCTTCATTCCCCTTCTTTCCCTGTCCTTCCCCTTGCCTGTTTACCCTCAGGACATTCACTCTTTGTTGCCACTTGGCAGTGGCCCTATTGTTTTATGTTTTGGTCACTCCCATTGTTCTATTCTCACTCACTCTTTTGTTCTTGGTCATACTTCATTGTTCTATTGTTGTCTACATTCCTTGTTCTATTCCTGATCATTGTGGACAATACCTCCACATGATTCTTCATACCTTATTGTTCTCCATTCCTTGTGCCACTCTGTTCCACATCTCACTTATTAGCCTATATAAGTAGCCAATGTATGTAGATGGTTCTTCGTTCTGGAAATCAAATAGGTTTACGCCTTCTTGTCCTCCCCTCTCCTGTCCCAAGTCCTTTACCTGGGCCGACACTCTCAGCACTCTCCCGGGTATCCCTCTGTCCTAAATCGGTGGCATGCATGGGAAGTAGGGCACAATGCACGAGCACGTTGAAGCCATGCCACTACTTCTAGCCTGCAGGACTTGGCCACTCCTCAGCATTTCCGGAGCCTGACACCCTCAGCCTATATAAGTAGTTGATACGTGTACATAGTTCCCCAGTCTGAGTATCAACTAGGCTTACGCCTCCCTACTCTCCTCCTTCTGTTCAGAAGTCCTTACTCAGGCTGACATCCTCGGCACTTGCCTGAGTATCCATTCTTGTTACAAGTTAGTGGCACGCACAGGAGGCAGGCGCAACACACGAGTACGTTGAAGCCAAGCCACCCTGACCGGCCTGCAGGACTTGGCCGGTTCCGGCAGTACCATCGGTAGTACCGAGGCCTGACAGAAGTGTATCTAGCTAGTCGCCACCCCCCCACTTTTAGGTAGACATCCCATCGTCTACTAAAGGTGTCAGCTTCTAGCTGAGAAGAACGGAAAAGAGTTGTGAGAGCATAAAATGCAAATATACAGAACAGATGAAACAAGAACAGATGGGGACAGACAGAAGAGACCTTGGCTGAACGTTCCAAATGGCACTGCCGACCGAGAGGTCCCAGCTAAAACCTTGCCAGCTGTTCTGGTATACAAGCATGCACAAGGCAGTTGTATTGACTAGGGCTATTGGCAGAGTTTCCAGCGATGGAACAGGATCCTGGGTGAGGCTTTTGGAGTAGTGGCAAGTGCCAACTGGACCAAGGCCATTGGGACACACCTAAAGGTGTTAGTGGCTTGACAGAACATAATACTGCCCAATACCCTGTTAATCAATGGATTATAGTGGGTGAGTAAGTTGTGACTGAATATTGCTGACTGACGGATCTAGTGACATGACAGATGGATGGGTGGACGGAGATTGTCCGGATGTGTTAGGGTCTGGTAAAGCCAAGAAGTCAGTCAAGTCCTGCAGGTTGTTTGGGGTGGCTATGTCAAGTGTCAGTTACTGGCGGACTTCGGTACTGCCGAGGGGTGTTGGCAAAAAGGTCGGGCGGACTATGGCCAAGTCCTGCAGGCCAAGAGTAGTGGCGTTGGCTTCAACGTACTCGCGCGTTGCGCCCTACTTGCCGTGCGTGCCACTGTATCTGCCACAAACAGATACTTGAGAGGATACTGATGCTGCCGGCTCGAGTTGAGGACTTTAGCAGAAGAGAAGAAGGTAGAAGGGCCTAAGCCTAGTCGATACCCAGAATGAGGAAATATGTATATGCATGTCCTACTTATATAGGTTAAGAAGCAACATGTGGAACAAGGAATGTGGGACAACAAGGTATGCAGAGCATGTGGTTATTGTCCACAATGAACAAAATTAGAACAAGGAATGCAAAGCGGGGATAGAACAATAAAAGACCGGATAATAGAATCGTGACTCGAGATGGGACAATAGGGAGAGGCCGAGCATAAAACAATGGGGTCGTATCCGAGGATAATACAAGGACAGGAAGTCCCGGGGTGAAACGGACCAAGGAGTGTGGATGGCGGATGTGCTGAGCCGAGACCGGCGCACCAAGTGTTATGCATGCGGCGTGGGCACTTGGTCATGGATATAGGATGATTGCTCGGTCGGCACTGCCTGCGGATGGGTCTCGGTACATGGACTTGACAGGCTAGGCTTCAAAATGCTTGTGCGTTGTGCCCTGCTGTTCCGTGCGTGCCACTGATTTGGACAGGGGTGATGCTTGTGAGGGTACCAAGGGCGTCGGCTTCAAGTGGAGGACTTGAACAGGGGAGAAGTGGATGAGAGGGTCTGAACCAAGTTGATATTCTGAGTGAGGAACTATCTACATACATACGCTACTTATATGGGTTAAGAAGCAGGATGTGGAACAGGGTGGCATAGGGAATGGAGAACAATAAGGTATGAAAAACCATGTGGAAGTATTGTTCAGTGATCAAGAATAGAATAAAGAATGTAGGTGACAATAGAATAATAGAGTACGGCTGAGAATAAAATAATGAAGGAGTGGATGAGAATAGAACAATGGAGGGCGGCCAAAAATAAACTAATAGGGCCGTGATAGAAATAATAAGTGGATATCAAGTGTCCTGGGGGAGGACCGATAAGGGAATGGACATGAAATGGGAGTAGAAGGGATAGGTGGGAGAGGTGGTTTATACGATGTACTGGACGTGCCAAGCCAAAACCTTGGGGTAGTAGGGATATCATGGGTAAAGGCTGGTTGGTCAGTCGGTAGTACTAAGTGAGTCAGAGCTCAATATCGTGGGCTTGACAGGATGGAAGATCTAGTAGACATGCCTATATATTCAATGATGACCAAATTTAGCATTACTGGATCAAAAATTCTAAAGGAGAATACAATAAGTTGGTAACTATAAATGGATGCTGATATGATCAAGCATGCAATGTGGGTTGCCAAGAATATTCAACACCCAATCGGATGACATAAAGAATTAAAGGAAAATACAGAGACATAGGAGCATTGATCTAAACCTTGCTACTAGCATCCGCCGAGTCAACGCAACTCTCGGTGTGCTTAGAGGCTAACAGATGGCAGACTAGTCTTCGGTCGCTGTTGCTGAGTCCTCAGCATTGATGTCCAAGGCATCAGCTGCCTGTGAGACGGAGTTGGGAGTGGTAGTCATGTGGGCTTTGGTTGCCTTGAGGCATTCGGCAACTTTGTGATTACTGGCAGCACAGAGGAGACACAGGTTGTTGTCTATGCATCTTTGTCGTTCGGTCAGGAGAAGCTTGCCATCCTTGCCGAGGGTTTTAGTGTACTTGGGTGGATTGGGCTGAGGTGTTTTCCCATCCTTGTTCTTAGAGGTGTCCTTGCTGCTGTTATCGTTGCTGTTATTTTGCTGGCGGTTGTCTGAGGTGGATCTGTTGCCAGGCTTGTCTGATTTCATATCTTTCTTCGGCTCATTACTGCCCTCCACAGACTGTTCAGCCCTTCATTCCCAATACCGCATGTCAATCCTTTAAGCGTGATTTTGAAGTTCGTCGAGTGTATGGGGTTTGTCGAAATGGATGAGGCCATCTTTGATGCACTTTGGCAGTGCCATGTATGCCTTGCAGAGGAGAGCATCATCATTGTAGTCGACAAAAGCTGAAAGCCTGTAAAATTCCACAAAAAACCTAGTGGCTTTGTGGTTGTCCTGCATAGTTAGCTTTTCGAGAGCCATTTTGGCATTGGCTCTTTCGTCCCAAGAGCCGAAATTGATCTGTAACTCATCAATAAAAAGCTCCAAATTGCTGGTCCAGCGGGGTTCCGT
>QLPG01006483.1:3572-16827 GCA_003314385.1 Gomphus sp. MG54
ACGGAGTGGAAAGGGAGTAGGATTTTGAGGATGAAGGGGTATTTCGGGAGTAAGAGTGGTCGTAAGGTCGTGAGTGGAGTGTCGGGATATTAGTGGAGGGTGTTATGATGACAGATGGTGGAGACTGGGCAGACGGAAGACGGGTTGGATGACAGAAAGGGCGGAGTGGATGGGTGGAGGAAAGGGATGGAGGGTGATGGACGGAATGGGGGGGAACAATGGGGGTGGTTTTCGGGAGAGGGACATCTTTGGGAGGGGAGTTTGCACAGTTTGAAAAGTTTCTAGCTGGTCGTCACCTCCCCCTTTTAGGTAGACGTCCCACCATCTACCACAGGTGTCGGCCTCTAGCCAAGAGGGACGGAAAAGGGGTCAAAAATGCATATGACACGCATATATGGGGTGAAAGGCCGGGAACGGATGGGGATGGATGGGTGAGACCTTGGCCGAACGTGCCGAATGACAACGCTGGCCGAGAGGTCCCTGCCGAAAGACTTGCCAGCCGTTCTGGTATACAAGCGTGCACAAGGCAGTTGCATTGACTAGGGCTATTGGCGAAGCTTCCAGCGACGGAACAGGATCCTGGGTGAGGCTTTTGGAACAGTGGCAAATGCCACCTGGACCGAGGCCATTGGGATGCATCTAAAAACGTTAGTAGCTTGACGGATTATAATACTCCTCAATGATAATTTGAATATACGCTTGGTTGAAGATTCGGTTGATCGAGAAAATGGATGGGGCTCAAAAAAGTTGTTTATTTTCATAAGTACCTAGTCTTTATATATAAGTTGTCCATAATGCGATAAATAAATCCCTTCGGTGACGTTCTAGGTCTGGATGCAGGGTCGCCGCCCTGCTTTGTGATCCCCCCTTCCACGTCATCAATCGCGCTATCTACTAAACAATGCTATGCGCGAAATCTTTAACATCCATGTGAGTCCTTTCCCTAGATCCTACCCTGATCGGAAATCCTGTCTAATTTCGTCATCCTTCCCTTGAAAGCAGCGTGCATGTGTGGTTATCGTAAGTAACTTCATCGTCTGTCCGTTTTGAGTCGCAGTATCGCGTGAGTTGTGTCGGCTATATGTCTATAACGTCTTACTGATCTCCTGTGTAACTTGGGTTGTGTTCCTTGGCCGTCCTTCCCGTATATGTCCGTTCCTGATCTTTCCTTCTCTCTCTGCTCCTTCCGCCCCTCGTCACAACACACCCCTTCAAACACATTCGTCCAATACACGAGTGTATTGGCAAGTGTGTTTGCTGATAAAAGGACCAATCTTGTGATTTTCTGCGTGAATAGAAGGTGGTGTAGGGGATGTGTGGCAATAGTGTATATGTACACCCCTTGAAGGTGTGTAGAGCTTGTAAGACCTGAAAACAATGTTTATCCCTCTTTGAAGACTTCCTTGGCATGCCCACTCGAATATCTGCTCCTGTGAGCTGCACCTGTCTGCAAAAGCCCAAAACTTCACTTCCATCTGCGTCCGGCGGCTTGAAGACCTCTCGGAGCCGTCGCATTCCGTGTCTGAGGGCTGGAATAGAGTGTTGAATATGACATGGAAATGATAGTGCTACTTGTGTTGCGTGAGTTGGGTGGGAATGTGTGGTGAGTGAGTTTTCGATGCATGTATGCGGTCGCGCTGGTCGTTCACTTTGTGTGTTCTCGTGCAGACTTGACTTCCCAACTGTGTGAACCATGTGAATTTTGCTCTCATGTTTTTGTAGGTAGTTTGATAATGAAAATGTCCTGTAAAACAACATTGCTGCTGCGTCCCCATATGCGCGCGACTGCATCACGTGATGCGTCACGTGATGCACTGTCTGGTGTTCCACGTCATCCGCTGTCGTCTCGTTCGATGGCAGTGACGCTTCTCCGTTATAGCTAAAGCTGCGCTGCTCGTGCGGTGGATTCAATGCGTCGGTATCTCTGGTCTTTGTGTGGGTGCGCGCCGCGTCCGGATCTGGCCGCCTCGATGTCACTTTGGTCCTCGCGGTCTCTGTGGATGGTACGTTGGTCTGCCTTGATGGCTCCGCCTCGATGATATCAATCGCGATCGGCTGTCTCAGTGGTGTGTCCTCGTTGGTCTTGAATGCGTATGGCGGTATGGCATCTTGTTCGTTCAGTAACGGGTAAGTCCCATTTTTCTTTTTCTTTGAGTCCTCGCTGACTCTTCCCTCTGCCTTCTCTGTCGATCTTTCCTCTATGTGCGACTCTTCACTCCCTGCCGTCCCATGCTTTGTTTGCGCCAATATGCCGATCGGTTGCCCCTCACATTTGTCATGCGCTGCGTCGATGTGTTCGTTCGTTCGATATGCGTTCGGTCCTCTCAACGTTGCGATGGTACTTGCGGCCTGCATGGAATCTGCGGCGGCCTGACTCCATGGCTCCACCACGACGGTGCGTTCGACTATGCGCGATGGCCACTCTTCCCTCGTTCTTATCTGCGCGGCGGTCAGCGGCTTGTTTTCATCACGGCTCGGCGGCGGTACGGCGGCGTTCATCTGGATAGCGGTAAGTGCTGCAGTTCGTTTGGGGCCTGGGGTTCTCATTGACTCGTTCGTTTGCTCTTTTTCTGTAGTGTATGATCTGCCGCGGTCCATTCGCGCCGGTTTTGCGCTCGTTCGCCTCAACGGCGTGGTCTCGGTGGTGGGATCGTTTGGTAACGGGTAAGCGGTCTCCTTCCTCTCTTTTAGGTTCTCGCTGACTTTCTTTTCCATTCCTTCATCTTGGATGTGCGCCGCGTCATTCCGTCCGTTTGCATCGCCCGTGTCTGATTCTTTTACTGTGGTGCGCAGCCCCTGCTCATTCCGGCTCCTTGGCGTTGTGGTGGCGTCTTCGATCGCAGTATGGATTGCGTTCTCGCTTGCTGCCCGTGGCCTCAACAGCTCGTGTGATGAAGGGTAAGTTGCTTCGCTGCTGTCCTTCGAAAGCTTGCTGACATTCTTCTCCGTCCCTTCTGTCAACCCTTCGTCAATGTGTGGCCCTTTGCCTCCTGTCCATTCATGCACATCCCGCGTTAATGCGTCGATCGATGGTTCTTCGTATTCGTCATGTGCGGCGTTGATGTGTGCGTTCGTCTGATCCACGCCCGGCTTGTTTGCTGCGGTGCGCGGCGCATCTGCGTTCGTTTGTGTCTGCACAACTGTGTGTGGCCCCTCGTGTCTCGTTTGGGCTGGTGCGTCGACTGGCAACTTCTTATCTTCGATGTGTGCCGCGTCGTCTATCCTTTGCATTGGCGCTACGGTCGACGTTCCGATGCGCACGGTGGTGTCCTCGATCGACTGCCTCATGGGATCGCCATCTGCCGCTCTTGACATATCGCGGTACATCTGCGGTGGCTTCCTTGATGATTTAACCTCCACACTACACGGTGTCTCCTTCCTCGCCCTCTCGCCGTCCGGCATTTTTCCTCCTGCTGCTTGTGTCCTATCTGTCCTTGGCGGAATTACTTGTATCATCTCCGCAGCTGTAACCGTTGTTGCGGTTTTTGCTGGTGATGGTAAATGTATATCTGCTGGGTCAGTCTTTGGGGTCCAACTCTGGGTCTCTGCAATCTCGTTCCGTTCCTTTGACAGGTAAGTCTTCTGTTCTATTTCATCCACTCCTTTACTGACGTTCCTTTCCATTGCCTCCATGAAGTCGTCTTCAATCTTTTCGTCCATGAGTTCCATCAGTGATCGGTATGTCTTCCGCTCTTCTTCGTTCCACTCGCTACTGACTCTTTTTTCCATTTCTTCCAATAAATCCCCCTCGACTTCTTCCTCTTCGTTTTCAACTCCTTCCTCTTTCGTCCTCTCTTTCGCACCTTCCCATCCTGATCCTGTACATGCCCTCGATTCGACCATTGATTTCGAGGCTACAAATCCGTTTGTCGTTGAATATGGCAAGATGCCATCGTATCCGGGCCTTGGTAGGGTGCCGTCGCCAATTGCGCGGTAAGTCCCTCCTCTGTTAACCGGTGTCAATCGTATGCTGACTCTCTGGCTTGTTTCTTCTCTTCTGATCGCTTTCTCCCCATTTTCTGCCTGTTCTGTTATCATCCTCTGCTGCTTTGCTTGGCTTCCCTCTCTTGGACGCCATCCGTTCCTTGTGTTTTCCACACTCTCTCTCATCTTTTGTATCCTCGGCAACTCTGGTACCACTGGGCTTGTATATGCGGCGTAACATGTCTGCGGTTGGTGAGTAACGATGTTTGGCTGTGGTCCTGGGTACGGCGGTGCAATCATGGCGGTAAATGAGTACGTGTGTCCTTTCTTTGAATTGTATGCAATCGTTGATCCGTTTTTTGATAGTGCAATGTGGTCTCGTGTGAAGGTGACTTCCGCATCTCTCTCGGTTAGCCGTTCCATTGACAACACGTTCGTGTCTCGTTCCGGTGTATAGATAACATTGGTGAGTGTTACATTAGCATCAGGTACTCCACTTTGTTGATCGGATAACAGAATGATCCTCACGGTGCCGACATATGTGTTGTAGTTGAGGTATGTAAATAGTTCCAGGTTTCCACATGTGTGATTTGGTGCTGATAGATCTACTAGCCATGTGTATGGTTTTGTTTCAACTCCAAGGTCATAGTAAGTGTTTGCCATTGGTAGTCGGACTCGGATCGGTAGATAGAGGATATGTTTTGCCTTGTATGGTGTGAGGTCGGTAGGAATAAATGAGTCCTTAGATGTTCTTGAACCTTGTGTGAATGTCCTATGGGGTGTGAGGTTGAATTGGGAATATGAAGTTGGTTATCTGTGGAGCCCTGTAGTGATATATCCTTGGTCTGCAACCAAGCAATGTAATCTGTAACGCTAGCTTGGGCTAAAGCCCTTTGAGACCGGTGAGACTTTTAATCTGATAATTTGAATATACGCTTGGTTGAAGATTCGGTTGATCGAGAAAATGGATGGGGCTCAAAAAAGTTGTTTATTTTCATAAGTACCTAGTCTTTATATATAAGTTGTCCATAATGCGATAAATAAATCCCTTCGGTGACGTTCTAGGTCTGGATGCAGGGTCGCCGCCCTGCTTTGTGATCCCCCCTTCCACGTCATCAATCGCGCTATCTACTAAACAATGCTATGCGCGAAATCTTTAACATCCATGTGAGTCCTTTCCCTAGATCCTACCCTGATCGGAAATCCTGTCTAATTTCGTCATCCTTCCCTTGAAAGCAGCGTGCATGTGTGGTTATCGTAAGTAACTTCATCGTCTGTCCGTTTTGAGTCGCAGTATCGCGTGAGTTGTGTCGGCTATATGTCTATAACGTCTTACTGATCTCCTGTGTAACTTGGGTTGTGTTCCTTGGCCGTCCTTCCCGTATATGTCCGTTCCTGATCTTTCCTTCTCTCTCTGCTCCTTCCGCCCCTCGTCACAACACTCAATACCCTGTTAATCAACGGATTATAGTGGGTGAGCGAGTTGTGCCCGAATATTGCTGACCGACGGATCTAGTACATGACAAACGGATGGTTGGACTGATATTGTCCGGACTGAAAGAAAATCTAGTATCTCCTGTGCTTGTTAGCGAACAGAACTAGAACAAGAAGGGTTCGAAAAGGGGACATAATCATAAGAAGTTTCAATTATACTGTGAACTTGATACTGATGATCAAGTATGCCGGACAGATTGCCGAGGGTGGAGCATTGTCTCCAGTTTGGCAGAAAAGGATGGTGTCCAAATCTATGCTGGTATTGATTCGGGAATACTGAGCTTGGATTCATTTTGTTGGGTATTCCTTTCAACAATAAGACGATCCGATGAAGCTGCGAGCAGATCCTGATTCAAAACAGTTAGAAGGGGTTACCAAGGAACCCGGTTCCGAGCAAGAAGATAGAAAGGTTATTAAAAGGGTGTCTTGAAAGACCATATTCGTAAACCATGAGTGCACAGAAATTAGTGTGATTCTGGGTATACTGTCAGGAGCTGGATACTGACGGACTTCGGTACTGCCGAAGGGTGTTGTCGAAAGGTCGGGCGGACTATGGCCAAGTCCTGCAGGCCAAGAGTAGTGGCGTTGGCTTCAACGTACTCGTGCATTGTGCCCTACTTGCCGTGCGTGCCACTGTATTTGCAACAGACAGATACTCAGGGGGATGCTGAAGATGCCGGCCTGAGTCGAGGACTTAACAGAAGAGAAGAAGGTAGAAGGGCCTAAGCCTAGTCGATACCCAGAATGAGGAAGTATGTACATGCATGTCCTACTTATATAGGTTAAGAAGCGACATGTGGAATAAGGAATGTGGGACAACAAGGTATGCAAAGCATGTGGCTATTGTCCACAACGAATAAAATTAGAATAAGGAATGTGACGCAGGGGCAAAACAACAATAAAAGACAGGATAATAGAGTGTGCCCGAAGATAGGACAATAGGAGGTGCCAGACTATAAGACAAGGCTGGTAACCGAAGATAATACAAGGACGGAAGTCCCGAGGTGAAACAGACCGAGGAATGTGAATGGCGGGTGTGCCAAGCCGGGACCGGCACATCAAGTGTTATGTAGGTGACACGGGTACTTGGTCGTGGATATGGGATGATTGCTCGGTCGGCACTGCCAAATGGTCATGTCTCGGTACGGTACTTGACAATCTGCAGCTGCAGTGGCCTTGTCGAGCATCTCTGTGGTCTCTGCCACCTTGACTGAGAGCGCATTCCCTTCCGCTGCCAAGCTCTCTTTCACCCGACACATGACCCTCTCGTACCTCGTGTCATCCTCGATACTCTTCATCACAAAAGCGATGGAGCGTAGTGCATTGATGGCCTGTCGTGACACGCCTTTGTATTGCGTCACTTGCAATATGGCGGTGGATAGGGTGTCGGTCGTCCATGACACACCTGGTATTGTTAGCAAGGTATGTTCAAGATAGAGCTTACCTTCATCGGAGTTTCTGATCTCCTGCCCAGGAAGCTCCCTTATCTCTTCCTTGGTGAGGTTTTCCGAGTCCTGCGCCGCGCCTCTAGTGGCCCGCCCGCCCGCCTGTGCTCTTTTCTCGCCTAAGTCCTCGACTCGCTTCACCTGCTCTGGCTGTTTTTCTTTTGCGGTGTTAGCTGTTGCCCTAGGTTGGATCCGACCCTGGGCATCGAGCTTCGACTGAGCCATGGCCGTCATCCCCTGCGTCCGCTGTGTGGGCGTGTTCCCGCCCCTCGTTCCACTCGCCGAAGCATCGTTCGACATCGGGGCAGGGATTGGTGGGTATTGGTCAGGTTCCTCTGTCAGCTTTTGATCCTTGTTTGAGGAACAATGGCCTAGGTGCGTTTTTGGGGTGTTTTGAGGCGTGGGAAATTTGGTTGTTTGACGTGGTTGTAAGCAAGCAGCGTCCTACACCAGGCTTGGCCCGCGCCAGTCACCGTGAAATCTCGGCGCTCGGCGCAGGGCGAGCTCGATGGGTTCCAAAGCGCGACAGACAACTCGTTCAGGCCACACTTCTTCAATTTAATAATATGCTCGTGTTTGAAACGTTAACATTCCTTGCCAACTTGAACGTGTCCTTTTTCGATCTGTCACAGGATATCATTCGTTGCAGGGAAGAATGGACTGAAGGAGATCCTGTCCGGTTCTTCGATGCCACCGAGGTTTTCACTGACGTTTTCCTCAGAATCTCTCCCGCCCTTGACACAACATGACCCCATGGACGTCGCAAATCAGCCTCGTAATCTAGAAGGAGGCATAGGACGAGAACTTGACGGGTTTCAATGCGCGACAGATAACTCGTTCAGGTCAATCTTCAACGATTGAATAGTATCCTCATGTTCGAAACACTGTCCTTTTTCAACCGTGTACTTTGCCGACCAGTCGCAGGAACGTGAACCTGCTGAGGAACATCCGCTGTACAAACCGACTTGCGCACTCAGTCAATAAACGAGGAGGCTCCGCTCACACTGTACCTACCGAAATATTGAATTTATATCCTAGAGTATCCCAGTGATTGTCACAAACGCAACCAAAATGTCTTGACCCACATCCTGAAACCATACTTGAATCGAACATAGGCGTGTAAGCTGGAGGAGTCGAGGTGTTAGCTACAAAATACGTGAGACCCCGATGATGGGGCAAGGCAATGGGAGGGGAGTTTCTTCCTCTTCAATAAGTTGAGTAAAGCCTTTTCTCTCTGCATCTCTGCAGTTTACACTTGTTTCTCAGATTTAATCGATACCCAGTTGTTTTTGAACCCATCAATTATCAATTCACTTAGTATTTCAAGGCCATGTCAGGAATTTGTTCACACGATGTTCATTTAACGCCCAAAAAGAAAAAAAGAGAGAAACAGGACGACAATGGTGATTCAAGTTTTTCATTTCATTCATATCCGTTATTTATACTATCCTAAGCATCCCAAGCGATAACAATATGGTGTGCAGAGGATGATATCATATTATGATCCTGAAGCTTGAAGAGTCGAAGGCCTGGATCTGAACGAACATCTTCACTTGGTAGATTGACATGTCCGTTCAAAGGATCTTGAGATTCTGACAAGATATCTCGGATGTAAGATAGAGTGCGTGCTGGTAATCACAGTATACATACCATGCGAAGTCATTGATTTCATGTCCTGAGGAAAATTGTCAAATTAGTCCGAAATATTAAGTTTGTCTGTGAGATCAGCATCTTTCGTGTTCACATTAAGCTGTCTTAATGTTTTCATTTAATAGTTCAACGACGCGCGTTGAACCTCGAGACTTCACATATCTTAAACTGAGTGTGATTGCCAATGTTGAGAATGTTGGAAGAAGGACTTTGTGTTGTCAGGATGATGTTTTCAGCGTTTGAGACTTCGATGTGGAAATGCGTGTGGAGTGCATGGCGTAGAGTGAAAGGAGAAAGCGTGAAGGAGAAGCAATCTCTGAGATCGCTGATGAAGCGCCGGAGAGAGTGATGGGAACATACAAAAGGACTGATCTATTGGGAAATGTATCCTATGCAATGTCACCGGGTGTCAGAGCCGCAACACATTTCGAAGTGAACAAGCGAAAAGAGAGGTAAAATTGGTGTTTTGGACTGTATACCGGGAAGCTGGCTGTTATGCCTGGATAGAAGAATTCACGTATGCTGATGTAGCTGGTGCGTGTATCATCGGTACGTGATTGATGGTGGACCTGCTGGTGGATGGTACTGGTACAGCTTATGCTTTTCTGGCTGTAGATACCCGATCAGCATGCCTACCATAACCTTCCCATCATTCCTCACAGCAGCACCCATATCCAGATTATATGCATCCCCATCAGAAAATTATGTCACTTATTCAATGAGCATTTGGTACGTGGTTGAAAAGTGGGCGAGTTGTATGAAACCTTTCGTTAATAGAGTATGTAATTGCAGTGAGAGCCTGCTTGGTCACGCCATTTACTGCTGCACATATATGCACCGAAAAGGGTATGCAAGGACTTTGAGCATGTACTCCCAGTCGTGTCCTCCGTTGTGAGTGCATCGCGGAGAAAAGGAAGACCGCGGAGGAAAGGAGGACCGCAGTATTTCGTCTGGATGTACACATGGACTCCTTCCACAAGCGAGTGGGACGGGAGCCAATGTGATGTAAGCGTAGCTGCCATGGGTGAAGTACACACATCGGGAATTGATAGTGGAATGGGATGAAATTGGAAGAGGGGAAGGAGGAGCACAGCTTGAACAAGGCCTACAGCACAACTAAGCTCTTGTGTTAGAAACGCGGAGTGCGAAGCAAGAACCGGGTACGGCCAGGGAGTGATAACGGTCTATCTCGTGGGGATAATACCCAGTAATGAAATAACAATGCTTGATGTGTGGAGTGTGGCAGAGGGGGATTTCGAAGAGAGAAAATGCCTACCAGAGTGAAATAAGGAACAGAGTTTTTTCAGAGTGCTATCCATTCCAGCATTTATATCGACCTTTGCATCAATCTTTCCCTCAGAATTCTAGGCTTTCGGCACAACAGGCTTGGCTCGGGGATGTTGACGTCGCGAGTTCGGACTATAAGGACAGAAAGAAGTTGAATTACGACTCTTAGCTCTTCCATGTAGTTCTTCATATTTCTATGGTGCGCTCGTGTTCGAACTGTCTTGGGGAACTCGAAGCTGTTTCGACTTGACATGTCGCACCAGTCACACGCAAAATTGGTCAATTACGTAATGAGCGCTTGACCAGAATTGGCAGTTGCTAAGTTTCAATCATGTAATGAACGCTTGAGCAGAATTGGGAGTTCCCACTAACTTGCCACTAATATTAGTGATTGCGCAGATCAGGGTAGCGACATGCTTCGGGGAGTTCATCACTCCTTTCAGATATTTATATACCTGAAAAATCCCCTCAAGTCACCCCAGCTACAGGGGTGCTTGGGGACTTGATATATATCAGGTTCCGATGCCACTTCATCCGAAGATTCAGCCATCATAAATCATTGTTCACTGTTTTGTTGGTCACAAGGCACAATGATTTACCTTTTGTGTCTTTCCTATAGTAGCTTGCCTGAGTTCCAAGCTGACCGAGACAGCCAAAAGTTATGTATATCGTTTCTCGCATGTCTGCTTTCTCGTGCATTCTGCCATCGGTTGCCATCGGTGGCATACATATAGCGCGATCATGGGTGTTTTGAATACAATGTACACGTTTTCCTCTTCTTTTCTGAGCCAACATTGTGCAAAAGACAATGTCTACTTCATCAGCCTCTGGCATGGTTTCAAGAATGGGTTCACTATAATGTAAGTTTCATGACAATGGTATCGGCACAGTTGTGAGCACAGTTTCCAAAAATCTTTCCATCGAAGACCAACGTGGCGATGTGTCGACCGATTGATGAAACTGTCGGTTGGATTACTCTGTCAGACATCTATGACGAACTACTAGGATGAGGTGAATCGAAATGTCCAGTGAGCACAGGTATACAGCTATAGTTAAGGATTCAGCGTCACCGGTTTGTCGCACCATCTGATATGCCGCTTTTGGTTGGGCATTAGGGCGAGGAGTCATCATGTTGAGAGAGTATCATCTTCAAATTCTCAGAACATTGTGTTCCAGAAGGAGGTTCAAGTTTATCAAATTGGACATCGGAGCCGTGACATGACGCAGAAGAATCCCTGTTCTCTGGAAGACTAATTCAAGTAATTGTTATCATGTTTCCTAAATGATTTCTCTCGCGTTGCTACCTCTATACATCATCGATCATCAAGTGATATTACCAGAGATACTATCTTAGTTCATTGTACACACATCAGGAATTGATAGCGGAATGACGTCAAGATTGGAAACGGGGAAGGAGGAGCACAGCTTGAACAAGGCCTACAGCACGACTAGGCTCTTGTGTTCGGAACGCGGAGCGCCTAGCACGAACCAGGTACGGACTGTGAGTGATAACGGTCTATCTCATGGGGATAATACCCAGTAATTAAATAACAATGCTTGATGGGTGGAGTGTGGCTGAGGGGGATTTAGACGAGAGAAACTGCCTGCAGGAGTGAAATAAGGAACCGAGATTTTCAGAGTCCTACCCGGTCGAGCGTTTACATCGACCTTGGTATCAAGCTTTCCCTCAGAATGCCAGGCTTTCGGCACAACAGGCTTGGCTCGGGGAGGTTGACGTCGGGAATTGAGAGTATATGCTGCGTAGGACGGAAAGAAGTAGAAATATCACGGTTAGCTCGATCAAGTAAATCTCCAGATTTCTATAATTCACTCGTGTTCGAAATGTCTTGGGGAACTAGAAGCTATTTCGACTTGACATGTCGCACCAGTAACACGCAAAAATGTACATAAATTATGTAATGAGCGCTTGAGTAGAATTTGGGTTCGAGTTCACACTCACTTGCAACTATTATTGGTGATTGGGTAGATTCGGGTAGGGACGTGCTTAGGTGAGTTCATCACTCCTTTCAGATATTTATATACCTGAAAAATCCTCTGCAAGGCACCCCTTGTAGAGGAGTGTTTGGGGACCTGCTATATACCAGGTTCCAATGCCACTTCATCAAAAGATTGAGCCATCATAAATCATTGTTCACTGTTTTGTTGGTAAAAAGGCACGATGATTTACCTTATATGTCTTTCCTATACTGGATTGCCTTGTTTTAAGCCTGACGGAGTCAGCCAAGAGACACTTTCTAATTCATCAGCGTCCGGCATGGTTTCAGGAAATGGGTTCACTATAATGTAAGTTTCATAACACTGGTGTTAATGGGCGTTGAGGGCATGTTCTAGACAATGCTGTGAGCGCACCTTCCAAAAAATCTTTCCATCAAAGACCAACGTGGTGATGTGTCGACCGATTGATGAAACTGTCAGTTGGTTTACTCCGTCAGACATCTAAAACGAACTACTAGGATGAGATGAGTTGAAATGAACGGTGAACACAGGTATACGGCTATAGTTACGGATTCAGCGTCACCGGTTTGTTGGTAACAGACGGTTCAAGCTTCCCGCACCGAAACGGCTCAAGGAGCCGGGCTGGCGGGGGGCATGGAGCTCGTCGTCAGTGCACACGCCCACTCGAGGATGTAATAGTACAACACGATTAGCGAGCAACATAGGCATACCCTGGGGTCGAAAAATTGAAAAAAAAAAAAAAGCTTCCCGCACCGTCTGATATGCTGCTTATTGTTGGGCATTAGGGTGAGGAGTCATCATCTTGAGAGAGTATCATCTTTAAATTCTCAGAACACTGTGTTCAGGTTCAAGTTTATTGCATTGGAGATCGCAGCTCTGACATGACGCAGAAGAATCGCTGTTCGCCGTAAGACTAATTCAAATAATTGTTTTCATCTTTCATAAATGACTTCTGTGGTGTTGGTACCTCTACACATCATCGATCATAAAGTGATATTGCCAGAGATCCTATCTTATTTCGTTGCACTGACATATTTTCCCCTCAGCCATGATTATCATAAAGCCTGCACGTTCTGCCTTCACCTATCAGCCTCTCATTCCAACTCACAATCGAGCCCCACTGAAAATTCACTTGCCGGATGTCTTATCAAGCAAATAATCAAGTCTTCATTCAGAAAGCAAATGATTCGTGAGTACTCTAAACTGTTCTATGTTGAAGAAATTTATGATCCGGACAGTTTGGCCGTGACCTATGTCCTGACTGCTAGCCTTGGTAAGTCCACAAATAATTTTATATGATCTTTGTTTTGGTCTTACTGTTTGACATAGCGCTTGTTATATATGATACATTCCTCAATCTCAAATATGAAAGAAAATATATTTGGAAGAAAAAGTTGAAATTAGGATCAGTCCTTTATGTTTTCGCTCGCTACGCAGCTGTCATCAACCTGATGTCAGTAGCGGTAGCCAACAATCTC